>MU273565.1:0-92640 GCA_022160365.1 Vararia minispora EC-137
ACAAGCATTAGTCAAAGCCTCAGCCTTAGTCACCGCCTCGGCAATGACTCACGCTTAGTCGTCGTCCTATTGTTCCTCCGCTTACCTAACTGTCTCGCGCACGGACCATGTACTAGTATATAAGGACTCCCTGTTTCCTTGTATTTCCTCAGCTCGTCCACTTGTACCCCAAGTGGCTCGCAATCCATTGCCTCTTCCGCCTTTCTCCCTTCTTCTCTCATCGTCCACCTCGACCCTCAACCTCGCTACTAAGTTCGTGCAGCCCGGGGGCCTTCCGCTCGCTAAGTCCTGACACCTACCCGCTATCTCCAGTTGAGCAGCGTACCCTAGCTGAGTTTATCGAAGAACATCTTGCAACAGGCCGCATCCGTCCCAGCAAGTCACCAATGACTTCGCCTTTCTTCTTTGTCAAGAAGCCCGACGGAGGCCTGCGCCCAACGCAAGATTATCGTCGTCTTAACGAAATGACCATTAAAAATCGTTATCCACTCTCGCTCATTCAAGAACTCCTAGACAAGATCCAAGGTGCAAAGTACTTCATCAAGCTCGATGTTCAGTGGGGATACAACAATGTTCGCATCAAGGAAGGAGATGAGTGGAAAGCCGCCTTTGTCACACAACACGGCCTTTTCGAACCCTTGGTCATGTTCTTCGGTCTTACGAACAGCCCGGCCACTTTCCAGCATATGATGAACGATCTTTTCCGGGACTTGCTTGCTCAAGGCAAAATCCTTATTTACCTCGACGACATCCTCATTTTCTCGGAGGACCTCGAATCTCACCGGGGGGTAGTTCATGAAGTTTTGCGCATTTTACGCGAAAATCACCTCTACCTTAAGCCTGAGAAGTGTGAGTTCGAGCGTGCTGAGACCAAATTCCTCGGTATGATCGTCGGAAACGGCAAAGTTCAGATGGATCCCAAAAAGGTAGAAGCAGTGGCTGAGTGGCCACCACCCACCAAAAAGAAAGAACTCCAGTCTTTCCTCGGTTTCTGCAACTACTACCGCCATTTCATCGAAGGTTTCTCGAAGATCGCTCGTCCCCTTCACGAACTTATGAAGAAAGATGTTCCGTACCAATGGACCGAGCTCCAGCACGGCGCCTTCGAAGAACTCAAGCATTGTATATGCTCGTCCCCCATTCTCGTTATGCCCCTTACCGCGTTGAAGCCGATGCGTCAGATCATGCGCTTGGTAGTGTGCTCTCGCAATTCCAGGATGACAAATGGCATCCGGTCGCATTCTTGAGCAAATCGCTCAATGCCGCCGAACGGAACTACAAAATATACGATAAGGAACTCCTTGCCATCATGACCTGTCTCAAAGAATGGCGCCAATACCTTCTCGGAACAACAGACCCGTTCGAAGTCTTCATTGACCATCAGAATCTGGCCTATTTCTGCGAAGCACACAAACTTAATTGTCGTCAAGCCCGCTGGTTCACCGAGTTGCAAGACTACAACTTCACTCTCACACACAAACCCGGCACCTCGATGGGAAAACCAGACGGCCTCTCATAACAGCACCAACTCAACGACCGCTATGACAACAAGGATGTTACCTTACTTATGCCTGAATACTTCTGCACCCTTTACTATACAGCGGTTGCGATTTCTTTACGATACACAGAGTTAGACCTCTCCGGACCCGATGGAACCCTGTATGAGCATATCAAGACGAGTAAAGCGCCTCACAAGGACAACGTCAAGAAGGGACTCCTAGACAAACACTCCCACTTCACCCGTGCAGATGATGGTGTTGTATTCTATCGTGACAAGATCGTCGTTCCAAAAGACGTTAAACTCCGTGAAGATATTCTGCATGCGCGTCACGACATACCCAACACCTCTCACCCAGGATACAGGAAGATGGTCGAGATTATCACATGCGACTTTTGGTGGCCGCGGATCCACGCCGACGTCCAGCAGTATGTTCAAGGTTGCGACATCTGCCAGCACATTAAGATCGCCCGCCAACCTCGCCACACTCCCCTTCATCCTCACGATGTTCCTTCGATACTGTTCGAAGTTGTCAGCACCGACTTCGTAGGCCCTCTCCCAGAATTGGGAGGCTACAACATGATACTCGTCATTAAGTGTCATTTGACGAAGTATGTCATTTATGTCACCTGCAACCGAGACATATCCGCCGAAAGATTTGCATTGCTATACCACGATCACGTATTCAAGCACTTCGGACTTCCAAGGAAGCTCATCACCGACCGAGGAATGCAGTTTGTTTCAGGCTTCGCAAAAGCACTTCAAAAGATGCAAGGCATCGAGGGTAATCTGTCCACAGTGTTTCACCCTCAGACCGACGGTCAAGCCGAACGTCAAAACCAGGAGCTTGAAGCATACCTCCGCATCTGGTGCTCTTATCATCAGAACAACTAGCATACCCTCCTCAGTTCCGCGCAGTTCCATTACAATAATATCGCCAACTCGGCAACCGACATTTCACCTTTCCAAGCCGTCTACAACTATGACCCTTACGATGGCTACAACCCTCGCCGGACCGTACCAAATGACGATGCGCGAGCTAGAGCAGAGGCTATGGAAAAAGTCAGGGAAGAAGTACAATCTGCCCTTCACGATGCCAAGCAGCGTATGATCGACGTCAGGGATCGCCATGTCCGCAACAGCGTCGATTACCAGAAGAACCAGCTCGTCTATGTCGACGCGCATAACATTAGAACTACCCGCCCGTCTAACAAACTTGACGACCTGCGCTTCGGCCTCTTCAAGATCATTAAGAAGGTTGGCCGCTCAGCATATCGTATCCAACTCCTGGCAGGATGGAAGCAGCGTGGCATGCACGATGTCTTTCACGCTAATCTTCTCCGACCTTACGTACACCCTACTTTCCCTTCGCAAACTTGTCTGCCTTCTGAGCCTCCAGAGATCCTCCTGCCCGAAGAGCAAGGAGATCAATACAACGTAGAGATGGTTTTAGACTTCCGATGGCAGTCCTTGCGCCCCAAGCGTGGCGAGCGCAGACCCCGTCGCAAGCTACAGTTCAAGTACAAGTGGTTAGGCTACGATCATTCGGAAGATACCTGGCAAGATGCATCTGAGGCCGAAAACCTTCATGCGCTTATCGAAACCTTCTATACCAGCTACCCGAACAAGCCCAGTGCCAGAGAATGGTGCACCATTGTACCAGCTGCGACGTAGATGCCACTGTTCAGGGACGAACAGTCTAACCGGGGGGTAATGTTACAACTCTAGTCTTACATCCCTTTTACGCCTATTTCTTTTCCTTGTCCACGCTTATACGATCGGCTATTTCCGCCTCGGCGATCATACCGGCCTGATCCACCATCATGCCGTCCTGATCCACCTTCGGCCATCACAGCTTATAGCTCTGCCGCCTCTTGCGTCATCGGCCTTCCGCTTACTCTTATGCGCTTATGCTTCAGCCTCCATCGGCCTCCGCTTACTATACTCACTTACTTGCTTGCTCAGCTCGTTAGTAATACGGTCTGCTTACTGTACGCCTCTATGATTGGTTTGTCTCACGACCCCATGCATATGCTTCTAGCAATTGGTCGCTCTCTATGCTCACTCCCATTGCTTACCTATGTTAACCAGTTATTACCCATGCTCCCTTTGTGCTATTAGCTAGGATTACTAAGTACCTTACCAATCCCCTTACCAAGCGCCTTATGCTGCTTACTCACTATGTTGCTCATTTCATGGCTGAGTTGTCTCGGCTCTCTAGCTACCTCTATACTCGCCTAGACACCTTTCTATATAGTATATATACTGGCCTCTCTTGTCTATCAAACGCCAGTCTCTTTCTGGCTTATCCTCCCACTTAAAGACCGCTTCACTGCTTTCTTCTGATAGCATAGCGCCCGTACCTTTACTTGGTCGCTAGCAGAAACAGCAGCTAGTGTTTCGGCTATGCAAAGCGCTGTATGGCCTCAAGCAGGCTGGACGCATCTGGTGGAAGACACTCCACAAGTTCCTGACGGAAGAAATGGGTTTCACCCGTCTGACGTCAGATGCCAGCATATTTGTCTACAAGGTGAAGAGTGGTGGTTTCGTAATCGCTGTTATCTATGTCGATGACGCTCTATTCTTGGGTCGTGACAAGAAGCTTGTCACTGACGTCAAGGCGATCTTTATGACAAAGTGGAAATGTAGAGACTTAGGCAATGCCAAAGAATTTCTCCAAATGAGGATTCAGCGTCAGAGGAAGTCGATCCTTCTCGATCAGCGCCCCTATCTCAATAAGGTTTTGGAGCGATTCAATATGTCTAATGTCTGACCTGCTGAAACGCCACTGCCCGCCGGCTATTACCTAATGCCAAATGCGGAAACGGCAGATGCCAAGCTCACGCAGGAGTTTCAGATCATAATCAGCTCCCTGCTCTATCTCACTCTGGGTATGCGCCCAGACATTGCCTTTGCTGTCGTGAAACTCGCACAGTTCACTGCGAATCCCTCACCGGATCACCTGAAGAAAGTGCAATACATTTGCCGCTACCTTGTAGGCACCAAAAACTATACTCTAGTCTACAACAGGGAATCAAGGGGAGGCCTTGAAGGCTTCACAGACTCCGATTGGGCTTCGGACTCAGGAAATGGACACAGGTCACAATCCGGCTACTTCTTCAAGCTCGCCGATTGTGCGGTGTCTTGGACATCACGTGTGCAGAAATCTGTTGCGTTGTCTGCCACAGCTGCGGAATACATCTCGCTTAGCGAATGCTCTGTTCAAGTGTCCTGGTTCCGTCAACTACTCGGCAAAATCAGATACAACCTTGGCGCTATCCCAATCAGCAGCGACAACCAAGGGTTGGTCTTTATCGCCCAGAACCCTGTCACAGACGGACAGTCGAAGCACATCGACATCTGCTACCACTACGTATGCGAAAAGGTACAAGAAGGAGAGATCGCGTTATCTTACATCGCAGGAATTGAAAACCCCACCAATCTACTCACCAAGAACCTGCCCCGCGTCAAATTTGCCGAACTAAGGCCACAATTCGGCCTACAAGACTTATCTGCAGCATAATGCGCAGTTACCCGGGCTGCTTAAAGCGCCATATATCGCTTACGTGCATCTCTGACGCACTTAGCGAGGGGGAGTGTCGAACTGAGCGCGCCTAGTACGCAGCCACGTTCACCGGGCCGCTAGGCCGGTACTTTTCTCTCGCGTGTACTGCATCCTACAGTACAATTATGCTGCTCTGGCCCAGTACACTACTTATGGTAACTAGTTTACACCGGACCTCACATGTATATAAGGGCCATGCCCGCTATGCCAATATGCAAGCTTTCTCTGCCCTCTGCATTGCAAGCTATTAGCCAGTCCAGCTATCACTCTCCCCACTCAGGTATGTAGAGCCTCTGAACCAGCTGTCACACTATGTGTGCAACAGTGTGTGCTTGTTGGGTGGCACATATCTATGGTAGAGGCGCATGCTTGTTGAAGATTGTGTTCATCAAGATGTCCAAGGCATGTAACCAATGTCTAGGGTGTGTGACTTGTTATAGTGGGGCATCAATGGGTGTTGAGAGGCATCAAGCTGTAGCACATTCTATCTCTATAAGTATGCATGTGAGCCCTTTTCGATATGAGAATGGATGGAAACAAGGCAGAGCCTCAGATACATATCACAAGAGCTACAGGCAAGATAGATGGAGCACAAAAAAAAACAGAAATGCCAATCATACTATGGGTTTCAGCCTGAGCTTGTGCTCTTTCTCCTCCTTCAACACAAATGACTTGCTAACTCATACCCTCTCCCTCTTTCTCCACCTGTCTCAAGCTCCCTTTGCCCTTGTCAAGTTTGTGCAGCTTGGGGCCTCATTCACTAAGTCCTGAAACACAGTATATTATCCATTTTTTACAAAACAACAGAATACTACATAAAGATTAAAGCTTTTGCAAGCCCTTCATTGCATTTGCAATAGCAAAGCTACTCTTTGCCATGATTTGCCGACTTTCCTTAGTAATCTCAGGAAGAGCCTGCATCTCACTAAGCTTGTTAGCATGCTCACTGAGATCATGTAGAATGTCTTGTCCCTGAACATTGTTAGAAGGCAGAGCATCTGAGCACACAGCAACAATGGAAGAAACAATAGTTATGATTTGAGTAAGGTTTTCCGCAAGAGTTGGTGAAGGAGTTGGGCTTCGCACACCCGATAGCACTGATTGAATTGCGTAAACAATGGACTCTGTTTGGGCCTCGAGGTACGGCTGTGAGGAGTGTTAGAGGATAAAAATCGAGAACAAAACAATAACAAACCTTCAACTCAGCCCAAGCTTCTTCTGGGCCTTCCGCGCCACTGTCAGAGGGTCCGCTGCGCCCACGTGGCTGCAAAACAAAAGTGGGAGATGAAATGGCCTGCTTGAAGCTTGCGTACCCTCCGAGGGATCGGCCAGACGGTGGTCGTCCCTTCTGAGAAGCCGTACGAGAAGGGTTCGATGTTAGACTTTGTTCGCGATAGTGTCTATCACTAGTAACGTCCCCTGTAGGCTTTCTAGATTGCGGGCTGTTTAACGCAAATGACGAGGTGGTCATGAATTCGTCGTCCTCATTGGCATCAGTGCGACGAATATGGACGGTTCGTCCAATATCGGTGACAGCTGCTGCAACATGGCTGGCGGCAGCATCTAAAAGGCTGACGGGGGACATCCCTTCGCTTGTCGCGTGTGTCTTCACTGCAGCGACCAAGTTACCGAGCGTTGCCTCCGCTCTGTCCCGCAGTGACTCGAGCTCATCTGGCTGAATCCCGGATTGCACTAACGCGGCAGGATCTTGAGCAAGCGAACGAAGGTTTTCGATGATTGTCGTTACTGCACTAATCACGGTCTTCATAGGTGACAGAACTTGTAAAGGATCGTTAGAGCGGCCAGCAGTGAGCAATGCATCGATTGATGTGAGAAACGAAGTGATGTGAACGTCCCGTATGGCGCCATTGACGGAGGTAGGGAGACTCTCGAAGAACGAAGGCTTGGAAGTGTAGAGTTGAGAGGTAGCTAGGCAGGGTTGAATGCGCAATACAGTTTTTGCGACGAAACACAGACCTTTGATGCTCCGCAGCTCCGTCTTTGCACTCTCATACTTCCTCTTCCATTCTCGAACTTGCTCTTCTAAGCTGCGAATAACTTCGGCGTCCGATTCGCGAGCAAGGATGAGCTCTTCGTTTCGCGAAGATACATCCGAGAGTTCATTGATAAGGCTTTCTGTATCAGAGCGCAACTGTTCAATAACGGTACCAGATTCCTGGGCAGGCGGTTTTAGTACCGTCCTTCCTCGGCCGTCTGTAAACGTACCTCGCCTACTCCACGACTTCCTCTCCGAATTCCGCCTCGAACGATTTGATCTTCTAGCCCGCGGCAACGCTCCCTGAGTCGGGTAGTTTCTTCGGTGCTACGTGCTCGTTCGGCTACCTCATCGTCGGCTCGCTGTGGTCATCCAGAGTGTGAGTCGAGTAGGATACCCCAGGCACTGAACATACCCGACGATAGTCTTCGAGTACTCTAGTCCGCTCTTCTGCCTCTCGCTCCAAGCTGACGATCTTCGACTGCATGGTAGCGATACGGAATTCATACTCCCTCCTCATCCGCTCCCCATCTGATCCTGCACCGCTCACTCGGCCCCCCCGGTCCCTGTCAGACCCTGACCGCATGCCACGCTCTGAAGCCACGGAACCTCGGCCAGTCGACAGCTTGTCAAAATACTCTCTGTCGTCATCATCATCGCTGGAGCTCCCCATGGACCGATCCACGGACAAGGAGCCTAGTCTGCGAACTGACGTCCCAAACGCCGAGTTCTCGTCCTGATTTTGATCTCCCTCGTCTACCTCGTCTCTTCCACGTCGAGCAAACGGCATTTCAATTTCTTCTTCGGCGATTGTCGATTTTGCTGGAATGATAATGCCGCTGGTAGCCATGTTAGCGTTCGTACCGCTAGTCCCAGTGCCGTTGCTGGTCGCGCTTGGTCGGCGGCCAACAATCGCGGAGTCTTCGTTAAGTCGTCGATAATCTTCACTAGGTCGACGACGAGATGAGGCAGAATAATCATCGCCTGGTAGATTATGGGACGAAGGGCTTGCAGACGAAAGATCGTCTTGACTCATCCACTCCTTCGTCCCATCACGAGAAACCGACGGGTGCGTGGCTTGAGGGGAATGGTCTGTGATGCTTGTTGTTGTTGCTGTTGTGTAAGGAGTAGGGGGAAGCGGTGGCGAATTAGGGAGGGAGGATCGTGGCGGGGCATAGTCACTGCTGCCATTGGATCGGTGAGTAAAGGGGACGACATGAGAAGATACGGTGGTTAGTTGTGTATCCGCCTGCAATGATCGGGAGGCGGCAGGGAAGTCGGGAGAAGGGTAATCGTCATAAGTTGAGCCTGGAGAGTCCATAGAAGCGCCGACAATCTTCCTCGAACTATGATCAGATAGAGCACAACACATAGGAACAATGACGCACTTTTTGCTCCTTAAATTCAGGGTATCTGCGAACGAGCTCATAATATACATCAGATGACAAGTCCTTGAAGCGAGAAGTGGGCAGGGTGGCAAGCTTCTGGCGCGCTTGATTCCGTTTAGGGTGGAAGTCATCACGAACTGGGAGAAAGGGGACTAGAATGTGCGTGTATATCAGGACAAACGAACATTAGGAAAGGGAGCACCGGCATACTGTCGTTTGAATCCGTGTTGCTCTTTCTCCGGATAAGTTCATCATAAACGTCTGTTGATAGTTCTTGGAATTGCTGGCGGGTGAGCCTGGTAAGCTTTTGCCTAGCAGCCGATCGGGAATTGGCAGGCTCTGGTTAATGAGGGTAAGTACGAAGACGGTCATAAGACCGGGGACATGAGACCGTTGGCTAAGTATGAAGCTAGGTATTTGGATAACTCTTCATAATGTATTCGTGCGATCTGCCGAGTATCCTGCGGTGGAGACTGAGTTTGCGAAGGCCGGTAGGATTCCGTCCGGTAGTTGGAGATACCGGAGTAGGTCGTATTAGTCGGCGAAGCAGCTCTCGCTCCTCCAATACTTCCACCACGCCTCATGATAGTGGTTAGAGGACGAAGTGGTAGTAGGCTAGGGAAGCACCATGACTAGTAGTGTCTTCGCCCGCATTTACCCTGCGAATACACGGTCCGCCATCGCCGTGGCCGGTTACCCGGCTCGGAAACTTGAAGATTTTTCACCTCCGCCCCATATCTGGTGACCGACATCAAATTCCGTCAAAACAGGTCACCGATCAGTCTGCAGGGGAGACTACCGAGGCCAGCACGGCGAGCCGGCTGGCCTCACTTATTCCCCCTTGACGACGCCCATTTCACCCGATCCCAGAGCACGCCTAAATCACTGCAGAAAGTGTCCATAATGTACATAATGCACGGCACAAGCAGTACCTCAATACCCTGATGGCCGCGCAGTGGAAGTATCATATGCTCGGATTAAACGAGACTGATCCTGTCGCGCAGGATTTTCAGTCTGACTGAAAGCAAAACCACGGTTGCGCCGCATGCGCTGGACGGCGCGAACTTTCTTGATTGCTTTCTGAAATCTTGCGATACCGTCAGACTAGAGATAGAGGTCAATTTGCGTGAACGTACTGCTCTTGGCGCGGTCTGTAGTCGGGAATGTTGTACTTTTGTATCTCTTGCGCTATATGATAAGATGCAGGCATGTAGGTTCGCTTGTAACTGCGTATGATTAGTAGTGAACAGAGGCACTGGAAGATCACGTACTATTTCCAAACAAAATCCCTGGACAAACACACGGCTGGGACAAGCAGGATCATGAAGTAGAACACGCCATTCGTCCATAGTCGAGGGACAAGATTCTTGTATTCGAACGAAAATCCGATCGCCGGGGCGACGAAAGCGTAGAATGGTAAGAACAGCATTGTAAAGATAAATGATCCAGGTATTGCTAACCACCCACCATCAATGCTGCTCGATGACTTAAGTAGGGAGCAACTCACCTGCGAATGTATACTTCGTCCATAAACTGCCGGGAAAAAATGTTAGCATCATGACAATGGCGACAACGATCGAGTGCAGCTCACTCAGATACCAGAGTGGCTTTTCCCAAAACTGTAAGCAACACAGCGAGATATAGCATCGTTCCCCAGAACCAATGTCCCGAGTCAAGACCCGATGACTGCTTCAAATCTCCCCAGAAGAGGATGATAGAGAACACGAAAAGGATCTTAGTAAGTTAGCTATCGTTCATGCAGGCGGAGGGGGCAAGCGAACGCGGACGCACCAAACTATGGTAGAATGCATTCGCAATCCACATCCAGAATGCTGTTTTCGTGAAGAAAGCATTCTGCTGCCCGAGCATGTACAATTGCGGATACCTGTCGAGTATACGAGCGGATACAAACTGATCAAATACACCAATCACGAGAGGCGGAAGAACAGTAAAGACGACATTGTACATGGACAGAGTCCAAGACTCGTACGCGATCTGTCCGGAGAAATTGTTGAAGAAGGAGTACTGTGACAGATCGTGATCAGGTTAAAGCAAGCGGGGTTTAAAGGCAGTTTACCCAGAATTGAGTCATATAGAGTGTGATGTTCTTGTAAAAGGAATCTGGTGAGCACATCAGTAACGGTTTCTTACTTTGGATGACATTAAGCTGACAGAGAATGAGCTTCGATAAACGCTGATAGCTCCAGGCTCCATGGACCAGCAAAAGTTTTTTCAGAAACCGGAATTGCGAGATTGCGACATCCGCAGACCGTGCTGCTTGAAGACCCTAGCCAGCGGATTGCATTTTCGCGCATTAAACCGAGATAAGAAAGACATACCTCCACACCCGAGATACCCACACCAACGTGGGCGGCTTGAATCATGCTCACATCGTTGGCACCATCGCCGATGGCTAATAAAATTGATTTTTGGTTCTTCTTGACAAGCTTCACAACGAGTGCTTTCTGTAGAGGCGAAACGCGACCTGGGAAAAATAAGCGAAATCCAAGCCTCCGACATCGACCACTAACAACAAACAACTGCTTTGCACATGATCGCCAGCTCCAAAAACTGCTTCGATAGCTCTTTTTCAAGGGCGTACCCGAGACTCTTGCCGTCTATTAACTCACGTGAGAGCAAGTATATAAAAGAGATATATGCATACCGATAACTAATGCAAGCTCTTCGAGCTCCCCGGAATTTCGTTGGTTCTTAACCGCGGAGAGCCGACGTTCCAGGGTATCCTTGGTATCGAGCATAGAGTTCTCGTTGATGACGACCTACACGAAGGATTGTAAAAGCCAGAATTACGGATGTATTACGGTACGCACCATGTTCATTGACTCGGTGATCAGGCGACACGACATGCCGATATTAATTGCCGTTTCTTGCCTGTCACCGGTCAAAACCCATACCTGTATCCAGGCTCTCATCATAGTTTTCATCGGACACAAGAACCACACACCTTAATACCAGCTTGTTGTAGAGTGTGAATCGTATCCGGCACGCCTTCCTGGAGCTTGTCCTCGATTGCGGTGGCGCCGAGCAAAAAAAGATCCTTCTCAATAACTTCCGCGGCTTTATCAAGAGCCTCGCCGCGCCCGTTGATAGTCGCGGCTGCTTGGTCATAAATGGCGGCCCATTTTTGATACTCCGCTTCGGGGATGTCCCGGTACGCGATGCACAGCGTTCGTAAGCCTTCAGTGGCATAGTCCTTAGGTACACAGAAACACAGGTGAGAACGGACCGTTCGTAAAAAAAAAGTACGAGCACAGACCTCGAGGTGCAAAAGCGTCTTCTCAGTGTACGGCTGATTATCATTCAATCGCTCGAGTATGACAGTGTCAGCGCCTTTGCAGTAGAGCTTGATCCTCCCGTCGGGCCCGCGAACGACGGTGGACATGCGCTTCCGTGTAGAATTGAACTCGCAGACGTTGAGGATCTCAAACTCTTGATCTATACCCATGATTTTGACAAACACTGACTTCGGCTTGCGCGTCTGGTAGAGAGCAGGGTCAGCCGGGGCATAAATCCGCGCGAGACGGAGAGGGTGGAAAGCCCGACATACGTGAAACTGAAAGCCAAGTGATTCTGCACCACTGACAAGGGCAGCTTCATCCGGACTACTCGCTTGATACTTCATCTTCCCGTCTTTGATCTCCGGGATAACTGTGTGACAGACTGCAAGAAGGGTCAAAAACTCATTGATGATTTGCCGCTCCTTGGCAGAGACCGTCGCGCCGTCAGCGTCTGCACTTTCCATGTCAAGGAAAGGGTTTTCTGCGCCGCCATTGAGGATAGTCTGCATCTCCTTGAATGTGCGCCAGACCTCCTTGTCCTCTTTATCCTCGCCCCGGCGGGACTCGTCAACTTCATCTGCGTAAGCGCGACCAGCAATTGAGCAACAGCGAAATTCCATTTCATTTCGGGTCAGAGTGCCTGTCTTGTCTGAGAAAACATACTCGATCTGGCCAAGCTCTTCCACAAGAGACGATGTGCGACAGACCGCGGGCGTGTCCGTCCTAAGATGGTACATGTCGAGATCGGAATTGATTAGCAGAGCCTGCTGAAACTTGACCACCTCGATGGTAACGATGAGAGAAATTGGAATTAGATTATTGTAGAGAATGATAAATGTCAAGATATCTAGGCGGTTGGTAAGTGACATGGCTCTAGTATTGGCCAATTCCTACACGCACCTTCAATGAAACCCCTGGCTGAGAACAACGTGAGCTCCCTAAGAAATGGGTCAAGCATACTGATGCTTACCGCGTCCAGATATCGACGTTGATTCAAGGAGATACCATTGTCTCTCGGAGAAAAACCACTGGCGATAATGCGTTAGCAGCGATTTCTGGTACGGGAGAAGAGTGCGTACGGAGCGAACACTACTACCAATGGTAGACCCAAGCGAAAGCGCCAGAAGGAATACAAATAGAAACACGATCTGGATGTTAACTTGACGCTCTAACGCTGTGCGCTTTATGGGTGCAGCCCTGAATCCTGCCTCAGTTGAGCGCAAAACAAGGAAAGGCAATGTACCTACGTCGCATTCCGCATGAGCTTCGTTTCGTGCCCTGTGAACACAACCAACCCGTATGCCCACGGCGTGTTGCGTATTTGTGCACCACGGAGTAGCATCTGGTCAGGGCCAAGGGGAACTTGTTTCGGAAAGCCTTCTCCCGTTATGAGGTCGAGTGTACCCTCGTATGTGTACAAAGAATTGTTTGGGTGCTCTGAGCGAAGGGAACCGCGGAGAGCGCCAACAAGGCGTGGGGCGGTGAGTTTGGCCGTTTGTGGGGAAGCCTGCTTGATCTTCAGGTTTGTCTCTCTTCAAAGAACATCACTTAATCTACCGCGCGTAGTTGCAGAGTTAGACAACACACCCATCCAAGTTAGACGTCTCGATATAGCAGAGTCCTTCCGGCTCGCTCGAGGTAATGAGAATGAGGTCAGCAGGTATGAAATCGTCATTCTCTAACCGCACGACGTCTCCTACACGAACGTCCTTCCATCGCCTGAGCTCGAACGCATCCGTGGGTGTCAGAACTTTGACCAATCGTGCATTCAACTCTGCATCAGATTGATGACGTTTCTGAAACGGAACGAACAGGCGTTATCCCGCTAAGGCGTGAGCTATATTTATAGCAGACATACCAAATCTTCTTGAACTTCCTTGAACGCCGACGCCAGAAGCACCACAGCCAGCGGACCGATGGTCGTCCATCGGTTAGTCGGAGAAACACCAGGGATTTGCTGTATACATGCCGTGAACAGGAAAAACAGGTTGGCGTACTTGGAAAACTGTTCTGCAAGGGCGTCAGGCAGGATCGCACCAATACGACTCGGCTGCGCACCGAACAAAAACTTAGGGAGGAACGTCGCAACATTGTACTTGCTCGTTGAGACGTGGTTCCCGAGGAAATCGATGTTCGCATCAGAGTTGTTCAAAGCGACAATGCGCTCGCCAGTGAGGACCAGCTCCTTCTGCCAAGGCCATTTCCACTTCTTCCATCTTTGCGCAAATCCACGCTTCCGAGCAGGAACAGACACTGCAGCGCCGCCGAGGGAAGGGCCACCAGGTACGGGGACATCCTCGTCGTCGAAATTCCACCCCTGGGGTTGCCCGTCTAAGCCGAGCGACGTCTTGGACGCGCCAGCGATGGGCGCAGCCTGGCTCCGCAACGGCAGCCCACTCTCCTTACTTTGCATAGCTGGCAACTGTGCGGGCCCGAACGCAGAGTCAGGTGCGTCGAAATCATCCTCATCTTCAAAGAACGGATCGAGGAGCTGCGGGGAGGCATCGTTGCGGGCGGCGGGCGGATAACCAGAGCTGACGCCGCGGTACTGTGGATTTCTTGCGAGAGCGCTCGGGTTGGCTTGAGAGACGAGCTTCACAAAGTCGTCGGACATATCTGGCGCGTATAGAATCTCAGACTGGCCAGCAGCGAGTCAAAGGGAAGAGAAGATACTAGGGACAGAGGCAGAGGTGCCAAGCGAAGTCGCAGCAGCTGGTCAGCGTGTCCTTGCTCCGATCAGGTTTCTAATTGCGTGAGAAGACAACGGAGGTCCTTGAAAATGGCAATTAAATCATAAAATATGCCGGATCCGACCAATACTAGCGAGCGAAAGACATATGTACAGTGTGCTCTTAATCAGAACGAGCGGCGAATTACTGCAAAGGCAAGACGTAGAGAATTCCGTGGGCAAAGGTCGTGAGCGAGAGGCAGGCATGAACGGGACGGTATGCGCATATGTCCACAAAATAAGGACGTATTAACTAATCGGACCTTACCCGCCACAGCACGGCTGCGGCTGCGACGCTAACTATGAGTACCCCGACAGCCGTGGATAGCTGCAAGTTTGTCGGCACCCGCTGCGTCGCCTGATGAGTCATTCGAATGGCGTCAACGATTGGTTGGCGCACTTGTTCTGACAACTGATGCTTAGCATAAACGGGACTAGCGCCTGCATCTTCTTCGGTCGTCATTGTGGTCGATGAGCCTGTCGATGACTTGCGTACGGACGGATCGGGCGTAATAGGATATGGCGCCCCTTTCCGCAGACCAGAACTGGCGTCAGCGTCTACAACGAAGTCCGCAATCCACGACCGTCCGCGAGTTGAGGGATGAGGCGGGAGACCGCCAGTAGCGACGGAAGCAGCTGACGCCTTGTCGTCCATATGCGAGGCACCCTCAGAAGAGCTGTCGTCGTCCTTGACAGAACCAACCGAACGAGAGCGTGGACGTGCACGGGACGTCGATCTTCGACGGCGGGTGCGCTTGTTCAAACCATTCCCTGAATCCGACGAAAGACTTCTCGGACTAGGGGGTGTAACGAGTCCGCTCGTACGGGCATTGCCATTGAAATTCAACTGGTGCTGTTTGATGTTCGCCAAACCCGCATCGATCTTGGCTACAGTCGATTTGAGACTCTCGTCGCTCGTCCGGATGCGAGCCTCCCATTCCTCATGGGCTCTCGCCAGCCTAACGCGCTCCTGGGACCACTCTTCCTGGACACCACTCCACTGGCCCTCGACCGATTTTTTCCACTCGTTAACGAGGGCAGAAAGCGAAGCGCGTTCCACAGCCGTCTCTGATACCTGGGTCTGGACCTGCGTTTGCGTCGCTTGCACGAGCGACTCGAGAGCGGTCACCTTGGCCTCGAGCATCGAGATAGTCGACTGAGCAGAGGAATGTTGCACCTGTAGAGTACGGGAAAGTTCGAGAGCCGATTCCAGCCTGCTCGTTAGCTCGTTTAGCCGCTCCTCTGTGACCGATGCAGCTGAGGGAGAAGGTGGACGGTCCTGGGACGGTGACAGAGACCGAGACGTGTCGTCATGGTGGTCTTCGTCATACATACCCATGCCTGTCGGCTCAGGTGTCCGGGGTCGAAGCTCATCACGGCGGTTGCGACGTTCTTCTTCTTCCTCGGCGGCAAGCTGTTCCTCGTCTTCCTCCTCGACACTCTCCAGTTCATGAGGAGTGACCGTGGCGACACTACGAGCGTCGTCGTCGTCGTGCGCAAAGTCATGCTCTTCCTCCTCCGCACTGCGATGACGCCGGCTGGCACGGACAAGTTCGAGCTCGCGGCGCTCAATCTCAAACATTTCGCGGAGGCTGTTCACCTCTTGTTTGATGGCGTCCTGATTGACGAGGGCAGTTTCAAGGACATGGATTTTTTCCACATGCTCTTGCAGCGAGCGCTGGGTGGCCGATAGTTGGGCCTGCAGGTCGGCCAACGCACCCGCAGAGGGGCCAGCCGAGTTATTTTCGACAGGCGCAGGAGCTTGCGGAGGCATGACAGGTGGTATAAATTGAGGATGGTAAGAAGACAGCGACTGCGGCTGAAATGGACACCTGAGTGACCGCTGAATCAGAAGAATCGGGGAAGCATACCAGATTCCCGCCAAGAGTCTCGTGAATATCGCTCATGGCACCGGTGAGCGAGTGAAGCTCAGCGCCTGTCTCGCGGCTTTTCTGGAGCTCGCCTTGGAGGCGATTGATGATATGGTCAAAGGTAAGACTGCTCTTGCCGGGCTGGCGCATGTTAGCACCCATCCCACCGATGCCAGCAAGACCCTGCTGCTGCATGGGCGGACGTCGGGCACCAGGGGCAACCTGGCTCCCGGAGAACGGAAAACCGGCATTCCCACTGGAGGAACCGGGTTGACCGAGGGGTGAAGTACCTAGAGGATTTTGATGCTGCTCAGCGCGAGCGGCGGCCTGGGCGTCTTCTTGAGTGAATACGCAGACAACCCGGGCAGCAACTTTGTGGTGGACAATTGTCTTGTTATCCTCCCCGACGATGTCGATGCCAAATTCCTGGGAATGGAGCGAATGGGTCAGGTGTTAATGCCACCGAAAGCGGTGTGGGACAGACGCACGACGATATCGTCGGTCTTGAGCTCAAAGGGCTCGGACTCTTGGCTCTCGGAGCTCAAGCGTTCGCTGTTGATAAACGTTCCGTTGGAGGACTTGACGTCCTTGATGTAAATCTAGAGGACGGGAAAGTGAGGGGCGAAGACGAGGCACGAGAAGTCGGCGACTCGCCTTTCCACCGTCCTCCCATACTTCGGCGTGCTGGCGACTGAGGACCTTGGAGTCAAAGAAGCCGTTGCGCTCGCCAGGAGTCGTCTTTGCATTGGTCTGCCGACCAATCTTGATGTGTTGGCCGGGAGGAAGGTGGATGTGCTTGGGAATGAAAGAGTCGTTGAGCGGGTAGAGGTAGAGAGCGGGGACCTGGATCGGCGCTGGTGGTTGGTGCATCATCTAGGCTGAGACGAGCGTCTTGGGTGACGTCGGAGTCCAGGGAATGAGGAGCTGGGCGGAAGACTGAGAACGTCGATGACGACGGAGAGGGGGGCGTGGACGAGTGAGGGACGGCGACGAGAGCGACATCGTCGGCGAAAGCACGGGGTTGGGTTGACTCTGGTGCGCCTTCCCACGGCCATGAGGCACGGTGGACGATATACTGTTGCCGACCATGGGCCACCGCAGTTCATCGACGCCTCCCGACATCCTCCCCCGACCGTCTCCTCTTCTCGAATCCGAGCCCCCCTCAGAGGCCGCTCGCTGGCCCGGTGGCAGAGATGTCCACAGCCGTTTCAAACTCTCGTCTCTCCCAAACAGTCGCAAACTCTACCACCGCATGGCAAGCCGACCTTGAGGCCCTCTTCCACCGTGCAAAGGACAGGTTCCCCGACGTCGTCTGGGATCTCGTTTCGGAAGACAACGATGACGAAGATCGTCTTGACGAGGTATGGGGGCACAAAGGTCCGTTGCCTTCTCATACAACTGTCCCAGCCAGCTTAGTCCGATATCCAGCCATCGTCTATGCGCGCGCGCCGCCTTCCTTTCAAGCGCGCTACTTCACCCTTCGCAACTCTTCCCGTCCGTATTCCCCTTCTGGATACCCCACCCAGTCCGCTCTTTCGCTTTCTATCGGTATTGGCGTTCCTGCCGTGTCTCGCTCTCCTTCCCCCTTCCGTCCAGTCTCGCCCGTCTCCACCGCCCAAGGAGGTATAACCCGACTCACGACAGCCATCAACCCAACCCTCTTTTCCAAAGAGCTCGAATATCTCTACACGGGCAGAGATTTTGGTGAAGCGTTTGAGTTCCTCTTCGATTCATCCGAGCACTCGCGAGACCCCTCAGAGTCGCGTGTGGACAAGCTTCGCAAGGACCTCGTCTTCATGTGGCGCTCTCGGCTCTACTCTGATATCCGTATCGCAATTGAAGGGAGTAACTCCGCGCATCACGAAGGGACTGCTGCCGTCTTCTCGACGCACCGTTTCATGCTCGTCTCGCGCTCCGCATACTTCCATAACGCCCTGATCGCCTGGCCATCCTCAAAGTCTGACCCTAATTCTAAGGATAAAGACGAGCCCCCGACTTTAACTCTCCCCTCTCCCCCATTCACTCCTCCGTCTCTTCATTTTATTCTTGGCTTTATCTACACCGGCACCCTCATTTTTTCGAATCGGACGTATGACCTTGACACTGCTTTCCACATTCTCCGCTCCTCAACCTACCTTTCCCTTGACACGCTCTATGCCGAGATAGAGGCCCGCATTGTCCACGACATGCTGCATGGCCTCTATCAAGCCTTTCTCGAGTTTGCAGATTACGAAGTTGCGACGGGCGGCAAATGGGGAGGCGGCGGTTGCCGCTGCCGCCAATGCGCACGTCGCGTGCCGCGCGTCCTCGAGTTCGCTCTCCTCGACGATGTCAAAAGCGCAACGCTTGAACGCGGCGCACGGCGAGCACTCGTTGGCCTCTTCGGCGATGGTTGGTGTACCGCCGAGTTTGCGAAGCTGGACAAGCGCATTCGCGACCAAGCGCTCAAGGGCGTCGCGAAACGCACAACGCCCATGAACATACTCCCTCTCCTACTTGCCGCGAACACAGCGCTTCACAAACTTGACGCCATTATTGAGCCCTGGGCTGACACCGTTCGCGATATGATCGTGGATGCTCGCAAAGTTATCGATACCAGCCTCACTGCCAGCGCGGAGGAATTTTTCAATAACTACGAATGGGACGAGATCATGCACTCCGATGGTGACCGGTTTGAGGACGGAGATATCGTCGACCAGGTCCTGCAGTCCCTACGTAGAGGCTTCTCGGATAAAACGGCTGGGATGCTTTACCAGGTGCGTATGAGTGATGTCCCCGCCGGCTATCTTTGTGACTTGCATGGCAGACTCTTGTCGCATCAGTGCTACTTCGTGCTTCGCTAGACGATCCCAGTAAAACTATGCTCTCGACAACATCGCAGATCCGTGCGCGGGTCGAGGATACACGTGCAGACCTCATTCGTTGGTTACGAAAGCGCTGGATAGGCGTTCGACAAGAGGGGGGCTTTGACGACCTTGAGAGCTGGGCTTTGAAGGAGATTAGTCATGGTACGCGCTCTTTCTTCAACGAGGTCTCGTGCGATTACCGACTGCGACCGACTAGAAATTGAGGTTTCTGTTGACGACCTTCAGTCAAGCTCCGCTCCTGCTCACGGTACGCACGGTCGCAACGGCACACGCTCTGTTGCAGGCAGAGCTCCTGCCGACGATGGCGATACTGCAAGCATGCATTCGCTTCGAACAAGTGTGCTTAATCGTCAGACGACGAGGCACCATGTTACCAACGCTAACCGCGACTCATCCGCGAGCTCCATCCGCTCCGTCGCTCGCAGTGCGACATCAACCGTCTCATCCCGAGCTCCTCGTCGCCCAGCCCCTATCCGACCCGACTCGAAGCTCGCACCCTCGTCTAGTTCCATCCGACGCTCGCCATCGCCGTCATCATCGACCGTAACAGCTGCGACAGCTACGAGCATCGCAGAACCCCTGGCAGGCAGCAGAGATGGCAATGCCCTTGCGTCGTCACCGCCCGAGCAACCTGCCGCGAAACGTCCGCGCACGGCTGCGGACCCTTCCTCACGGCCCAAGTCTAGTGCATCTTCCGTTTTATCCATCCGCTCCAAGGCATCGACGGTTCGAACGTCACGCAACGTTAGCGTCGGTCAGAGTACACCAGCGCTTTCGGCACGCACGCCGTCTCGCACGAGCACGACGCCCAAGCCCTCGCATACGCTCGGTCCTCCGGACGGCGCTCGAGCGCGGCGGACGTCTGCAGCCTCAACGATGTCTACGGCAAGCGTAAAGACGACTGGTTCAACCGCAAAGGTCTCCACCGTTCGGCCGCGGCCACCTTCCGCGGCATCCACGCTCTCCACGCCGAGCACAAGCACTCCCACCCGGATCAAGAAACCTCCAGTCCCGGTGCCGCCTCTAGACGCAGTCAAAGCCTCGCCGGCGACCCAACGAACGGTTTCCACATCATCGATGAAATCGTCTGCATCTACGACTTCGCTTGCGTCGAAGAAATCCGTCGTGCGCAAGGGTACATCGGCGGGAAAGCCGAGCGAACCGATTAGAGCGGTGGGCAGTTCGACGTTGAAGGGCAAAGGCAAGGCGGCGGCGGCAGTGGGATCTAGCGTGAGCAGGGACTCGGCTTCAAAGTCCGTGCTGCGCAAGGGCTCATCGGACACGATCACTCGCGGCACTGCTGCGGGAGAGAGAACGCTTGCGCAGCAAGAAGAGTACTCGACGCGCGGCGCGCGTTTGGAGGTTGGAATACCGTGCATCATTGCATCCAAGCGGGCGCGCTTCAGGGCTTACGCCCGCTACATCGGGGAGGTCGAGGGCGAGACCGGACCGTGGGTGGGCGTCGAGGTGCCGATGGCGGACGCATGGCCCGGCGAGAAGGTTGACGGACGCGCATGGCACGACGGGACGTGGGGCGGGATCCGGTACTTTGACCTCGTGGGCGAGGTAGAGTGGGGTGAGCAGTCGGAGAGCGTGAGCAGGCGGCGGTTCGAGTACAGGAGCACGCTTGGGAAGCGAGAGGGTGAACAACTGGCGGCAGGACGAGCGAAGCGGCTGAGGAGCGTCTCGCCGGCTGTGTCTGACGCGACGAACGGGGCGGAGACGCGGGGGCTGTTCGTGCGGCCGCAGCAGGTGATATACGTTGTGGATGCGGTCGTCAGACTTGTTGCAGATCCGTGATTTACAGCCGAGTTGTTCCTGTGATCATCTTTACCTGGCGCAGTCGTGTCGAATGAGCTTCGTTGAAACCAAGGACCATTAATAGTCCTGGAGCGGTGCTTTCCGTTTGAAATTTAGTCGAACCCGGCGTTCTTATTCGGTTTTTTCTCTGCGTCGTCGACGTCCAACCAGACTCGCTGGCGATGAACGTGCCTCCTCCCCCTCCGTTGTCGTCCAACTCTCCTGCCCACCACTCGCGCTATACCCCGGCCGCGTCTCCCGTCCCTCCTCGCCCGCCACCGCCGCCGTCATCCAACAGCTCTCGTCCTCACTTTGAGCAACCGCTTGCAGCTCCTCGTCCCCAGCGCCTAGATCCCGAGCTCCCTGCTAATGTGCGTGGTCTGCCCAGGACCAACATCATTGCCCGCGCCCGCTGACCGTCCGACATTCAACAGATGGCTCGCACACTAGACGAGCAGATGTCTCCTCGCGGCCCGTCCCCTGGTCCTGTATACGGCCAGCGCATCAACCCCAATCCTGGCTTTGCCATGCCTATCCCCTCTTTCTCTGATCGTGGCCCGTCGCCGTTGCCTCCACCACAGGGATCAGACTGGTCTCCGTGGACCATCCCGAGGTCCTCTTCGCCTTCCAGCGCCGTTCCCCCTGCGTCTACCCACCGTTCACCTTCTCCGAACACGCTCTCCTCGCAGATGGGCAATATGTCACTTTCGACGCCAGCACCTCGCCAACGATCCCCGACCGGTACGCAGGACGGCGGACCACCGTCTCTCACAGCGCCCCTCCCAACCATATCATCCCTCATCGCCGGTCTGTCCACGGGCCAAAATCCATCTGCACCTCCAGCGTCACGCATCGCATGGGCCCGCGATGTTCTCACGCTCGCCGAGCGTATGTTCGCGTCGTCTGCCTCGTCTCCTGACGCCGTAAATCAAGCAGGCCTCACCGACCCGCCGTCCGGTGCCGTAAACGTCTCCGATCCCGAACTGCTGCGACTCGTCGACGTTGCCGTCCCTCTCATCCTCCAGCTTTCCTCGCCGCAGCCTTCACCGCCCACGAATCAGACTCCGCCTTACGTCGCAGAGGCACTGTACTGGCGTGCGAGCCTCGCCGCGAGCGGTGCATACCCACAGCATGTGCAGCCCAACCCGCGCACTGCGTTCCGCGACTTTGAAAAGGCCGCTCGCGCCGGCTTTCACAAGGCCTGGTTCCGCCTCGGCAGGGATTACGAGGGTTTCAACGATCATGCTCACGCAAAAGATTGCTTCGAGCGTGGCGTGAAGTGGGGCGAAGAAAGCTGTCTTTACGTGTGTATTATCCCTTTTCTGTAACCGCTCGATCACTGACTCGTGCTCAATTTCAGCGCATGGGGATGGCACACCTCTTGGGGCAGCTCGGGCTTCCAGCTTCACCCGAAACGGCTTTACCCCTGCTCCAGCGCGCAGCCACGCTCGCGACTACTACAGTGCCACAGCCGGCTTACGTCTTTGCTCTCGTGCTGCTTGGCGAATTTGCACCTGCCCCGCTCCCACCTTCCGCTTTCTATGGCCTCTTCCCTCCTGGTCCGCAAAGCCAGAGCCCAAGCCCGCTCGAACTCGAGGCTCGACGGCATCTCGAGCGCGCAGCGTACCTTCATTTCGCACCCGCCCAGTACAAGCTCGGCCATGCCTATGAATTTGCCGAGCCGCCCTTTGCCTTTGATCCGCTCCTTAGCGTGCAGTACTACTCGCTCGCATCACAGCAAGGCGAGGTCGAGGCCGACATGGCGCTGAGCAAGTGGTTCCTCTGTGGTGCAGAAGGCGCATTCGACAAGGACGAGAGCCTTGCTTACGTATTTGCCGAGAAGGCTGCACGCAAAGGACTGCCAAGTGCTGAGTTTGCGATGGGTTACTATGCTGAAGTTGGCGTCGGTGGTGAGAAAAACATCGATATCGCTCGGAAATGGTACCATCGAGTGCGTTGCGTTTCTCCGTGTCAATGTGCATACTCTCAGTCTGCTGTAGGCCGCACAGCATGGCAACAGCGATGCCTCAGACCGTCTCGCGGCACTCTCGCAACCCGCGCCCCAGAGTCTGTCCCGACAGGAGCACGATCACCTGACG
This sequence comes from Vararia minispora EC-137, assembly GCA_022160365.1. NCBI lineage: Eukaryota > Fungi > Basidiomycota > Agaricomycetes > Russulales > Lachnocladiaceae > Vararia > Vararia minispora. Next base: position 23,112 of record MU273565.1, read on the forward strand.
GAGAACACGCTCGTGCGCAAGCGCACTCAGGCGAAGAACCGTTCTGATGCTCGCGGTCCTAACTCCGCCGTTCCGCGTCCCGCAATGAACGGACAGCAGGTCGTCGCGAACGTCCGCAAGAACTCGGTACGGCGGCCGGCCGGCAATGCACCCGGATCCTCGTACAACCGGTCTCCACGGATGCCTGCCATGCCACCTGTCCGCGAGAACAGCTTCGGTTCCGCGCCCGATCCTGGTCGCGGACGGGAGGGACGCCAGGCCGCGAGCGAATACCACCCAATACCCCAACAAGCACCCCAACAAGCACCATCGCATGGCCGGCGTCCCTCCGCCTCTCCTCACGGGGAGCTTCGCGCCCGTCCCGACCAGGCAAGGTACACGTTAACAGACTCTCCTTCGCCCCGTCCGCCACAAGGTTCGCCGTCTCAGCGCCCGCACCAGCAGGCGCTTCCTGGACCGCATCCCAGTGCTCAGGGTCGTCCGGGGAACGCATCTTCCCACTCAGGCTCTGTACCAGCACCTCGTCACTCTCCTCAATCCACTCCTACCCCGTCTCAACACCCAGGCACTCGTCCGCCTATGCCGCACACTCAGAGCGCTGGCAACGTCAACGTCACTGTCGTCCCTCGCCCGCCACCAGGCAAGGGTCCTGCGACGTTCCAGGAGATGGGCTTCCAGAGCGCCAAGCTCGAAGACAAGGAATGCATCATTATGTGACGATTCGCTTTGAATTCGCTTTGACGTCGCTTTACCTGCTCGATTTCATGCATCGGACGGTTTTCGGCTCTCGTCATGGACTAGAAATCAGGACTTGTCTCTAGCGTGCCTTCCTGCGGTATGCCCTGGCGTGCATTTCTTCACAATGATAATACAGCAGGTCTAGCTACCTCTGATTTAGCCACTATTCACCCAAGTGTAACAGCACTCGATAATGTCCGTTATCGCAAACGAATAGCAGGGGAGTAGTCCTCGTACTCTTGTTATACTCACACGCCAGTGGCCTTTTCCATGAATTTCCAAAGTTTGCGACTTATCTCGGGGTCATTGGCCTCTGGACGACACTCTCCGAGCCGAGCCCACGGTATCAAGAACTAGTAAAAGGAGATGAGCGATTGAGAAACGATGCTGGGCCGAAATTATCAGGATGATCGTGGTCTTACCTTGCCGTTCATGTCTAGCGTCTCAGCCGACGTCCCAGCCCAGAGGGGGGTGAGTGCGCCATATGGTGCGGGATACAGTAGGCCATACTGAATGGGTGATGTGGTTATCCCAACGATGTGAACCTGAGCTGACTAATGTACCTGTAGGATCTGTCGGAAAGGTGTTGGGACATGACGCTGTAAGTCTGTGCGCAGGTTTCCGGGGTTGCAAGAGGTGACGACTAGGCCGTGGTCTCCATATCGCCTCGCGAGCTCAGCCGCAAAGACGACTGCTGCCTGTGCTCACGTTAGGAGTACTTTGCACACAAAATTATCCTGTGGTACGTGCATGTTTACTTTGGTCGTACAACTCGTATGTTGACATGGCATCGCGCACTGGCCCCGGTGTAAACGAACCCCAGTGTATGGTGTTGAGGTATGCAGCCATGCTAGCTACAATAACCACGCGAGCTTTACCCTCTTCAGAATTGCGCGCGCCTTCAGACAGCGCCGGCAAAAGGAGCTTCGTGAGGGCGTAATGCCCGAGTACGTTTGTTCCGAATTGTAGGTCATAACCGTCGGTTGTGAGCCGGTCGTGCGCAGGCCACATCACTCCCCTGTCCAAAGCGGTGAGCAAGTGAAATCAGGTGAGCAGAGGGAGATTTGCCCGTTGTTGAACAAGATATGTAGTTCGTGTTCAAGGCCGAGGAAAGCCTCAGCCATTTTCCGCACGCAGGATAGGTTGGCTAAATCGAGTTCAATGAAGACTGCCCGCTTTCCGGTTTCACGCTCCAGCTCGTTGATGGCACCAATTGCCCTGGTGTGGGACCTCGCTGCGATATAGACTTTTGCACCATGAACCAGAAGGTGCTTAACTTTCGAGGTAGTTATCGCTTGAATTGATAACCTAGTTCATTGGGATGACTTGACGTACCTGTTTCTTTCCCGATCCCTGCGTTTCCTCCTGTTACGAGGGCGACCTTTCCAGTGAGGTCCGGAATGTCGGACACAGAAAAGTGCGAACGTGGTGGAAGCCATTGACCAAGGAGCGAAAAGTGTTGTCCCATTGCGAGCTCAAGTGTGCCGACTCTAAGCCCTCAAAAAGGTTACGCGACTGGACGTAGACCACATAGTATATAAGCACAGAAATCCCGCAAAGCCAAGCTGCCGTCATCAGTCGTTCATCACAAGGAACTATTATAAGGCGAGAAACACATTTTCTATATAGACCCTGTTCCTGCTACTACGCTCTTGAGCTAAGTTCAGTTCAGAAGAGTCCTCGGCTCGTAGAGTCAACAAGTATTCAGGACCCGGTCTGCGCACTCAGCCCGTAGGGACATCGCAAGGCAGGGGCTCATCTGCAATGGTTGAACGGCCTTAACGGACGACAACATAAGCTGGGCCTTGATCCAAGTTCGACAGAATCCTCTCTGTGATGCACTTTCCTTTTCTGACGCAAGGCCCGATCCCAGGGAGGCTAGCAATACCGTCACACGGATGCCGATATTAAGTCCCGAGCCCCTCAATATAGGATAGAGCCAGGGGGACAAGCATCTCCGATCCAGTCGACGATATAGATCGGCGCTTTACCAAAGTTGACTTTGTAATCGTATTTTTGCAAGCCTAGGGTAGTAAAGAGAATTTAAGAGAATAAGTTTCAACAGGTAATTTACTCGCCGCACAGTTCACTTCAAGCATCTAAATCAATGGCATAGCTCACGATACAAAGTTTCTTGAGCTTAAGTGTCCCCTTCGTGTTGTTCTTCGATTTCGTACTTCTTTTTAGGGGTATTGGCAATGGTCAGTTATCAAATGATTCACATTCATGCGCTAGAAGGGCTACCGCCTCCGGAAACCGAGGTTGGATGTCAACGGTGAATGGGACGGGACGTCTAGAATTTGCAATATTAGCGTGGGAACGATTCGGTGAGCCAGACTAGAAGCTAACACTACAAGACCGTCCTCCACGAAACCATCTATATCCAGGTCTTCTCCTTGGACTTTATTCATCGTAAAGGCCCAAAGGCAGATAGCTATATCGATGAACAACGAGTTATTGGCGACATGCCTCCCGACACATATTCTTCGGCGTGTTCAGTGACCGGTTCATTAAGACGCGAAGAAAATATCAAACCGTCTCCCGAAGCCGAAGGTAAAATGGCTTTCTTCTTTGGTATCAGCGGGGCCAGGACAGATCCTTCCGTTAGCATCTAAATGTCGGGACGGATTGAAGTGAGCGGCGTCGTCGCCGTAGACCAAGGGATCCCGGTTAAGCTCCCACACGTTTGCAATAACAATAGCACCCTTGGGTATGAAGTATCCTTCGTAGAAGTCGTCCTCGGTGCTTCGATGGGGTAAGCCTATGGGGTCGACCGGGCGCCAACGAAGAGCTTCTTTTACCACCGCCCGTATGTAATGGAGATGGGGGAAATCGGAAAACGTTGGTAGGCGATGTCTACCCACTACAGCGTCGAGCTCATCTTGAGCACGCTTTTGACCTACAGGAAACCTTCTAAGAATAGCGAGGGGTGCGTAAGGGAGCACACGCACAGTCAGGGTACGCCAACATTGCAAGGGACCACCAGCTCATAACTGCTGAGGTGGTTTCCGCGCCGGCAGCGCTGCAGTGTTAAGTCAGGAGGGCGTCATTAGGTCGTAAATATGAGTAGCGTACTACATCGTGCCCGCGAGCCAGGAATTTTCGAGCGTTGACAAACCGTGCCTGCCAGCATCGCGAATGAGAGTAGCAGAAAGAGAAGGACGATCGTCTCCTCTCGTCTGAGAAAAGCTATCACCACGCGCACAGTAAAGTGGCAATGAAGGGAAACTTACGATGCTTTCCTTCACGCCCAGAAAGAGATGCTGAAACATGGCCGAGTCTTGTACGTTCCACTCCTCGGCTTGACGTTTCCATCCAGCTAATGAGCTCGGTATGTTCCGCATCCACGGAAAAATGTCAACCTGGAAAGAAATTGTCAAATATGCCGATACAGTCGCTAGAAGTACCATGCCCAGTGAGCCCCAGGATAAGCCGCGCGGGTGAGACGCTGCACAAAGTTGTTTATTCGTTGAACGCGAACGTCGTCCTCATTCCTGATCTGTGTATCGCCGTCGATAGCAGTGGTGTATGCATCATACGAGAAGAGCTTACAGGCGGAGTGTCATACACAACAGAGAGGACCATGCTTGCTGCCGCGCGCCTGAGGTGCCTGTCCCACCCCTTGGGGTTTAACAAACCGGCACGAGCGAGGAGAAGGGCTTCAGCGGTCTGATATGTATGAAAGTCCTTCGAGGAGCCTTTGTTCAGTCCTTCATGTGCTGCTTTTCGCATGCGACGCCAGCTGAGTGCGCGGTTAGGGACAAGAAAACGCTATCTAGAAGAAGGGAGGCAAGTACAGATCCCCATAATGCGCGAACACAACCAATAGGCCGCTCGTCATGATATCCGAGGCAACGATCCACTGCGGCCTATCGCTGTAAATGCCAGCCCGGCGGTCGAGAAGGTCAGCCGCTGCCTTCTGACTGTTAAGGACAACGATTGGCTGCCCAGCGGCATCTAAGAATAGTATGTCCCCTGCGCCCCTGTATGTTCAGCTATCTCCCGTGTATGCCTGTCCATGCCGTACCGTATAATTTGCGCCAAGCACTGAACTTTAGCCATTGTTTGTCGCGAAGCTCCAAGGCATTACCGATTAGCGGCCAGCCCCGGGGGCCAGGAGGAAGCTTCCGCCAAGGGGTGACAGTGAATTTAGAAGCCAAGAAGCAAAAGAAGAGCGCGATACATGCTGTTACGGTAAAAGTGACGCGATTGTCCGAGGGGAGAATGGCAGAGAGGACCTCGAGAATTGAAAGTAGAGAGCCACACGTAGGCGACGACAACATCGCAGCACTGATTTAGGTCACGGTGGCATTTTCACGTCAGGGGGAGGGGGTTAAGACAAATCCACGTTGGGAGGGGTCCGAATAGGAGACCATACGTAGGTTATGTGTCGATGTTGGGTACCGAGCTCCGCGTCTTGGTAAGTTCTGCAGCTCGGTCGCGAGCAGAACTCGACAATATGTGGGCTCGGTCACTTGCGGTCACTGACGGAAAGCCGGGATTGACACTATAATTCTCGCCTACTATAATCAATCATTTCAATTATAATGGTGATTATAAGCGCAAGAAATGGCCTGAAATTGATATTCCGAAATCATCAGCTATGATACTCATAACAAGCCGTGGGCAGTTAAAATGCCTCTATAATCGCGATTCTCACAAGCATCATGTGATCTAGTGAACCAGCTCATCAACGCATCAACGCCTCACTGTGACGAGTCACCAAGTCTGACTCTACCCTCACTCCGTAATGCAACTTGGTTTTGCGGATACTCCGTTTCGCAGGAGTTTGTGTACTTCCTCGGATTAGCCTCAAGCCAAGACTGGCGTGGTCGAAAATTGCCTCTCCTTGTGCAGTGCTTCAGACCTTCAGAGGAATCTCGCCTCCCGATAGTATTGGAAACCCAAGGTCCACCGATCTTCTTGGGACTTTCTCGCACTTTCCGTACCGTCTCAGGCGCCAAACGGTAAATTCGGCTCCGTCGCGATGGCCATTGGATCCAGGGTGTCCAGCAGGCATAAAGGACGCTGTAAGCTAGTCTAGATGCCTAGTCATTTGCTCATATTCACTGAAAGGTATCTCACTCACCTACTTCAGGCAGGATATGCAACATCTGGCGTCCTTCATCTTGATTACTGTTGTGCTGCCCGTGATAGTCCTGCTACGTCATGGTGTTGGCAACCCGCGTGGGATGCTCCCCCCAGGACCTAGACGACTTCCTATTCTAGGAAATCTCATAGATATCTCCCGAGACATGATCCACGTCAAAGCACGCGATTGGTCGCGTATGTTTGGTGCGCAGAAATCGCGGTCAATTGAACGTTTTCCTTATAGCACTTAGGGACGGAGGTTATCTCCCTTCGCGTGCTCGGAAACGTTATAATCGTCCTGAACTCTGCGCGGGCAGTTTCTGACGTTTTCGACAAGAGAGGGTCGAATTATTCCGACCGCCCGGACCTACCGATGCTTGTAGATTTGTGTGCAGACGCCGTGTCTCATCAATAATCCGATAGTCCTGCTGATCGTTGTGGCTAGGATGGGGTGGGATTGGACGTTCGCGTTGATGCGCTACGGCCCTAGGTGGAAAGTGCGCAAATTTTCCCTTCTTCGTCACATTGTTAACAAATATACAGGAGCACCGTCGTGTATTCCATACTCACCTCAACCACAACGCCAAGGAGCACCAGCAGCTACAGGGCAGCATAGTTCTCGAGCTGTTGAGGCTGCTCTGGCATTATCCGGGAAACTATCCTGATCATTTGCAACAGTGATTCTTCCTTGTAGCAGGCAACCCCCTGATGGCTCATGTATATTCTTTAGCTACACAGGTCATATCATCCTAAAGCGAATGTGAGTAGCACAAGCTTATCTGTGGCATACCCCGCCCACCACCATTAGATATGGCCATGCTGTCAAAGATTACTATGACCCTTATATCCAACTCGTAAAAGAGGCATCTGCGAGTGCCTCTGAAGCCGCAGTACCTGGCGCGTTCTTTGTGGACCTGTTTCCGAGCTGTACGTATCCTCGTTGCTTCACCGCTTCCTATGCTGAAACTAAGTCCAAAGTAAAATATATACCAGAGTGGATTCCAGGCGCCGGATTTAAAAGAAAAGCGAGGTTATGGCGAAAATTATCGACGGCTATGGTAAATGTACCATACGATACGACCAAAGCGAATTTCGTAAACTCAGTTTCCTCACTGCTGTCTCCTGCGATTAGTTAAGTCATTTCCGCTGTAGCTCAAAGGTGAAGCAAACTCATGCTTCGTCGCGACTTGCCTTGAGGCCAACGCAATGCGGTGTTTGGCCGGAGAAGATGTATTATTGACCGAGGAACTGATCAAAAACACGGCCGCAGTTGCATATGCAGCAGGTAAGCGGCTACATAATTTCTACGACCACCGGATTGCAGAATCTAATGCACAATCGTCAGGAGCAGATACAGTATGCCCATACACTCTACTCTCGACGTTCCTGGACACACCTCTAACTGGGTTATGTTAGACTGCTGCCACGCTGAAGACATTTCTACTGGCGATGTGCCTCTATCCTGAAATTCAGCAACGAGCTCAAGCTGAATTGGACACACTTCTGTGTTTAGATGGTCATCTGGAACGTCTGCCCACCTTCTCAGACAGGAAGAACTTACCGTACCTAAACGCGATTGTCAAGGAGGTCTTACGCTGGATCCCTGTGCTTCCGTTCGCCGTTCCTCATCGTTCTATGGAAGATGATACGTACTCGGGTTTCTTGATTCCGAAGGATTCCACCGTGATTGGCAACGCATGGTGAGTATTCGGATGCTGGATCCGGCTCCTGTGCTCAGCATGTTCAACAAGGGCAATCTTGCATGACGAGGCTATGTTTCCTTCCCCGGACGTCTTCAGCCCTGAGCGTTTTCTGGACGGCACCGATATCTTGGATCCGGCTGACATCGGTGCATTTGGGTTCGGAAGGAGGTTAATATGCCTCTCTCTTCTTTTTGTGTTTGAACTTCTTATACCCTGCAGGTCGTGTGCTGGTAAAGAAATGGCTCTCGACACCATCTGGATCGCTATTGCGTCCATCCTGGCTATTTTTAACGTGAGTAGGGTGAAAGACAAGCTCGGGAATGAGGTTGTACCCGAAATCAAGGTGAATTTCGGCGCCATTAGGTGATGCTCCTTCCCATGGTGCGTGGAATAGCGCATTCATCTCTTGTATCAGCCATCTGGCCGATTTCCCCTGCTCCATCCAACCGCGAGAGAAATCCACATCGGTTCTGATGTCTAGTCTGAAGCCAGACAGGGTGCGGCACTTTCCATCTATTGATTATGTGCCACTGGAATAACAAAACATGTGATTTGTTAACCAGATCGCCAATGTACCGTTTATCCCGTCCCAGGGGTGATGCGCATAGGGAATATACTAAGTTCATTAGGTCTAGATAGAGTGAGTCTAATGCTCATTGCTGGAGACATGCCGCTGGTACTGCGTACGCGTGCTCTAATACACACGGCTCCTTGTGTCTCGCTGACTGACGATAAGTTAAGCTGTTCTCCGCCAAGTTGAAGGCGGAGGGTACAGTAGTGCGTAACTTACCATGATTAGTACTGCAATGCAGTAGCAGCGAAAACATACACGTGGCCACGTTTCCGGGTTCAGTCGACTTGCATAGTCCGGAGTCAGTTTGAGCTTCGGCTGTTATGCGAAAGCCGTCAAGCACACTGTTCGCCTCTTCCCCGCTTTCCGTCGCCCGACATGCTACCGGCTGCTATTTGAGTGCCGTAGTCAGTCAGCTAGACCTCTATCTTTGGAATGGAACGTACCTGTCCCTGCGCAAGCCGAAGACGGCAGCTATGAGGTCTATATCAACGACTTCGCCTCAGAGTCGTGCCGACACCGGAAGGCGTCTTAACAAACCTAAGCTGTGGTCATGGGTGGCTCAAGTTCACGTTTTCTTACCGGAGAGGGGCTGCAAGATCTTACAGACCGTGTCGCCATTGTAACTGGAGCCAGGTGTGTATTGAGCGTAATATATTCCGTGCAAGCTTGCTCATTTATATTTCCCTCTTACGGCTATAGCTCAGGAATCGGGCTGTACATCTCATTCTACCTTGTCCTCAGCGGCGCAAAAGTTTACATGGCAGCTCGCTCGCATGAAAAAACAGCTGCAGCTATCAGGAGACTTAAGGACGAAGGGTTGCATGATGGACTGGCTGAGAAGATGATCTGGTTACCCTTTGACCTCACAGACCCGCGACAGGCCAAGGCATCAGCAGAACAGTTCTTGAAATTGGAACAGAGGCTTGATATCCTGGGTTCGTGATTATAGTTTTAGCGCTGATTTTTTCGCTCACAAGTAACTAGTTAACAACGCGGCGAAGTGCGTTCATTGCGCTTACGACTGTAAGCGCCTCTCATGTTTCCCAGAATCCTGGGCCCATACGGCCAAACATCGACAGGTATCTCCGATAGTCTGGTCATCAAGTAAGGCCTGTTCCATGCGTTGCCCCTCTGATTAAGTGATGGTGCAGTCACATCAGCCCTTTTGTTTTCACGGAAACGCTTCTCCCAGTCCTCGAGCACACTGCCTCGTTAACGGGTTCAGACGTCCGCATTGTGAATGTGCGTGTGATCTCTCTTCCTTCTCTTGTTGTGACGCCGTATCCAGGTCTCTTCTGTTGCGCATCGTTGGATTTCGAATCCGCGCTATGACTCCTTTGAAGCTCTTAACTCCGATTTCGCTAGGACAATGAAACCAAGCTTGAACTTGTACGGTGCGCCATTCTCTCTTTGTCGACCGGCAGATTTAAATGCGCCGATAGCATACACCAAGCTTGCTAACATCTTATGGACGAAAGAGTTACAAAGACGATTTGAGTTGAAAGCTATTCCCATTGTGACTATGGCAGTACATCCTGGAAACGTCATGTCAGGTACGGTCGTTATCCCTCTTGCACGCGTGGGTGCCCTTAGTCATCCGCTCATAGAAGGGAATGTTAAGCTCTTCAAAAGTTGGCCCTGCGGGTCCTTCGTGGGTTGGTTCTTTTCACTCTTCTTTCTTAGGGAGAACATCGGCGGTTACACGCCAGCGTGGGCAGCCGCTTCTAGTGAAGTCGCGGCCGACAGTCAACGATTTAAGGGCGCTTACGTCGTTCCGTATGGCTCAATTGTTGAAGCTAGTAAAGACGCGCGGCGAGAAGACCTAGCGAAGGATCTATGGGCCATGACTGAACGATTGCTGGCGCAGTACAACTGGCACTGATATATGCGAAATAAGTAGCTTCGTCTGGTCATACAGACATGAAATCTACTAGCCAGAGTGGAGAAGTTCGGACGCTGCGCCTACCGTGTGTGCTCGCTTGCACCGAGATGATTGTTGTATCGAGTCGTGGGGGAGACAAGCCCGCTGCCGAAACTGTCAGGGCACCCTGTTCCCCGTGATGTATGCTCTCGACAAGATACTTATAGATATGGTACTTCGGTGATACTCGTCCGTGTCGCCAGTGAAGATGATCGATGATCGATGATCGATGATATCCTGTCCTTGTGGGGTCATTTCAGACCGCTGCCTCACGGATCCTAACCCCGAACATGTATCACTAGGAGGCTATCCTTACGGGCACGCGTATCTAACGCAATACTTCGAGCTGGAATCGACCGTTAGTATATGAGCGCGAACACCGCAAGTCTCCGCGCGTTGCTGGCCTTGGGTGATTTGATATTGAGAGCACTGCAGTAACAGACGAGATCACCGGTATATATTGACTCGATTGGTGCTTCGTGTGCGCCACAACTGTTAATTCCGGCATGCTTTTGTAAGGTCTGCTGAGGAAAGTACTTCCGGAAAACAAGCACTGGCTCTGAGCTGCACGAAGGTCCTGCCTTGCTGGAACTCTTTACTCGCGTCCAGACGGTAGTGCTCACCAAGAACGCATGGGGAATGAATTGTTTGGTCATGCTGCCCATGTCCTTGGGGAAGGGCGTATGCACTATCATTGACGTGTAGCGTCCAATTTCTACTGCAAGTATTGTTATGCATGCGTAGCGAATCATTCTTCCCCCCAGCGACGGTTCAGTTTGCTGTCATACGATAATAAAGTGAATGTATGAATGAAGTACCCGTGACCTGGGATATACGCCGTAAGCAAGACGGTATCCCCGACGCCGATAGGAGCAAACAATGAGCTGTGAGTTTGAGCCCAGCGCCATCATGGCGTGGGCGTTTCTTCTTTTGACAGTCTGGCACCGCCACGTCCTTGACCCCGTGCTCGCCATCTGCGTACCTGATGCTGATCGCTGAGATGCCGCTCAACTGACACATGATAAAACAGCTTGGATCCGAAGTTGCTGTCATCCTTCTCCCTGCGTCCCCTGCCACGTCCGTGTCCTCGTCGGATCCTGCCAACCAACTACCCCTCGTCCGTCGCTGTCTCGTAATGCTGTTCGATATCTACGAGCACCCTGCCTTTGAAGCAACGTATGAAGACAAGCTCAGGAGTCCGGTGGTCGCTCGACGACTGGGAGTAGGGATGTTAACGACATTGCTGGCCGCCACGGCCGTATGGCGGTACTTCTGGACGGATCGCAGTCCGGTCCCTCTCCGCCATTTCCACACAGACCTAACTAACTGCGAACGTGCCGAACACAGATCCAGCACCACCTCTACCTTAACCGCCCTCGCATCACATTGGCATGACCACTGACACTTGGTAGATTGGTCTTTCGACTATATCCGTGTCGTGCTGACGTTGAGAAATGTCTATAGACACACTCATGCACGACCAGCAACTCAACTTGAAGGTCTCTTATTGGATGTATCACAGCATGTACTAGCAAGATCTGGTTTTGGAGTTGGAAGACTCACAGCAATGTATATTAATCTGTAACGCATCTGTATATTTATCTAATTATTTGGCTATTGCTTGGATCCGCGTATTTTTTACGATGCCAGTTGTCGAGAAGGGGACTCAAAACCTGCTAAGCGCTCAGTCACGAGGGTGGACGTGGCGGTCTCAACAAACCGCCAGCACGCAGTTGATGGCTTGTGTCTCCGCCTGCTGAGCGGTACCTGCATGATGTCGATCAATGAAACAAAGAATGCTTCTACGAACTTCTCTGGATACACGACCCTCGACAATCATTCGGTAGGAGTTCTTTATAGACTTTACGTAGATGCTACAAGCCTGACGAAGTTAAGACGACTCGTGTATGTCTCGTCTTTTCATCCGGGGTCTCGTATGCGTGGCTGACATAGCTTTCGGGACTGTTTGTTAGTGAGACGCAACATTCGTCCGCCCATCATGTATCATGCCTCGGGTCTTGAGAATCTTCTATCCGTTGGCTCGCAATCTGACTCGCAAGACATAGCTGCAAGAAGAAAACTTTGTCGAGTCTAATTGGTCCGGAATACGTGCGGACACCGGCACAAGTAGTCACGCCTGCTTCCCGCACGACGCCATTATGCTTGCATGTGCACTCGCTTAACGGTCCTACACCGCACTCAATGATGCATCCCATGTTCGCGCATGAGGGCATTTTTCTCTGCGTGACACTCTGCACTGCTCATTACGGCACGACAGCGACGGACGGTTCTCGCTGAACCCGAGACCGTTTGTCGCCGCGCTCGAATATACACCCGGCTTTCCATCTGAGGCGGCCAGCAAGCCGACGCTCGTGTTCTTCGATGCAGTTGTTATCATCTTCAGAGAGAACGTCAAGGAACGATCGCTATGGCTGGTGGCGACGTCGGAAGCAAACTGGGTGGAAGGATGCAAGAGCTCGGTCTTCGGCGCGTATTGGGTGCATGCATCAGACGCTGGCACTGGCCTTGTCGCGTCACTAATGAACGTTAATGAACAGCGTGCAGTCAAAGCAAGGAAGCCCAGGTGTCGGAACAAGGCAAGAGATCCATCTCCCAAACGAGCTGCGGAATTATTTGCCTACTTTCTGGATGGTCTCCTGCGGACCACTATATTGTATAGGGAAGGTCGAGCGCCATCCTCGTGAACAAAGTACAGGACTGCTTGCGATATAAACGACATAGAGATTCATACCTGGATACAGTTTAACGCCTGTCAAGCCCAGGGATCGAACACAACCTTCCCCCACTCGCCCCTGTTGAACTTTTCGTACGCCTCCGGAGCGTCATCGAGACCTACGACACGCTCCACAAGGCCCGAGTCGCCGATGATGCCGAAGATGTCTCGGCGCTTGAGCAACAGACGTAGGGCAGCAGGGAAGACCGCGCGGACAGAGCAGCGACCGAACTCGAGAGTTGCGTTGGCATTGTATAGCTCGCGGCCGGTGAACGGGATGGCGGGTGCTTGATGGACACCGCATGAGGAGATGATGCCGACTGGACCGAGGAGGGCAAGCGAGAGCGACAATGCGGAAGGATGGCCGACGACCTGAGTAGCAGTCCGTCAACGGGAGATCGAGGGCTGCCAGCGGAGAGCGTACCTCAAGAACGGCATGACACCCCCCTCTGCCCCATTGTTTGACAACGTCCTTCGCTTCGTCACCGTCTGCAACACAGAACTCGCCGCGCATGTTCTCGGCTTTCGCGACGATATCATACATTGCCTGTGCTTTCGCGCGTCGAGCGGGATTCAAGTCGACGCCAATGACGCGGTAATGAGCCCGAAGCGTCGCAAGCATGTCGAGGAGCGCGAAGAGTGCGCACTGAGCGAAGGGTCAGCGCGTCGTAGACAAAACTTAGGCGAAGGCGTACGAGACCGACAGGCCCGAGCCCTACCACGGCAATTTGTAGCGTCTTGTCCGCGGGAACAATCGCGGCTCGTGCATCGACCGCGTCGTTAAAGTACGCGCCGAGCGCTGGCGACGCGCTCGCAGGCCACGCCGTGCCAGTCAGCGCGGGTGCAAGCTTCGGATGAGAGAGCGCCTGCAGCGCGACGAAAATGCCCGTCGGCAGGATGTCAGCGAGGAGGAGGAGCGATGCGTCCGGCAGCGCGGGCCCCGTATTCGTGAGCGTTTCGAGGGCAAAAAGTGTGCCGCCCGCATGTGGGATGCGCGCATACTGCGCTTGGCCGCCGGGGAGGATGGGCTGCCCGAGCAGACAGGATTTGATACAGCGCGCGGTGAAGCCGCGACGGCAGAATCTAGAGGCCGTGGCGAGATCGGTGTGCGGCGCGAGGCGCAGGCTGTGGGAGGACGCACTCGCACTCGCCGCATGAGATCGTAAAGGGTACGACGACTTTGTCGCCAAGTTTCAGCGTGGCGTAAAGTGCAGGGCGCTCGCGCGGGGCGTTGGGCCCGAAAGAGCTGCCGAGGGCAACAACATGGCCAATGAGTTCGTGGCCGCACACATGCCTGTGTGTCACAATGTGTCAAGAGGACGCAATAGAGCAAGGGTACCGATGACGGACGGCTCATGAACGTCTTCGTCGCCCCTGTAGACGTGCAAGTCGCTTCCGCAGAGGCCGGCCAGCTAGCGTGACTCGCTCGTCCGGTCAGTCAGCACGGCAATGTGTGGGACTGCCAACCTGGATCTTAACTATGGCATCATCTGGGTGCTCAATTCTGCTTCATAAGCAACTGATAGCGTCCGCAGGCGAAGCCGCAGACGCGCACTTGGGTATGGGGACCTGTTCGACACGAATGTCGCGCGCTGGCGGCCTCCAGACGACGGCCTTGTGTGTCTGCGGGAGGGCCATGGAGCGCGATTCGGAGAGGCTGGATAAGTGCGGATTGAGAAAGCACGGCGAAAAAGATGGCTAATCTCCGAGGCTGATGACGGAGCGCTGCTGACTGACCCGGCTTTGTCACGTCGCGGTCTGCTCTTAAAGACCCGCGTGCTCCTTGCCCTCCGCCCTTTCTTTCCCCTCAAGAAATCCCCCGCTCGAAAACAGCAACAGTGAGTGTTTCCATCGTGCTCCCCGTCATCTGTGCCGTCGAATGAGGGGCGGATGCTGTCCGTATGGGGTGGATGCGTCTCATAAGCAGCAGATGACGTCTCCCGTTCTGGCTCTCTCTAACCGTGCGCTTTCCTCACTCAGATGGGTCGCCGTCCTTTCCGCTGCTACCGCTACTGCAAGAACAAGCCTTACCCGAAGTCTCGCTACAACCGCGGTGTCCCCGACCCGAAAATCCGCATTTTCGATCTCGGCCGCAAGCGCGCGTCCGTAGACGACTTCCCTTACTGCGTCCACCTCGTCTCGGACGAGTACGAGCAGCTCTCATCCGAGTCGCTGGAGGCCGCACGTATTTGCGCGAACAAGTATGTGACCAAGACGGCCGGAAAGGATTCGTTCCATCTGCGTGTCCGCGTCCACCCCTTCCACGTCCTCCGCATCAATAAGATGCTTTCATGTGCCGGCGCCGATCGGTGCGCCACCCTGCTGTTGGTTTTGATGGAATCTCATATTTTCCACAGTCTGCAGACGGGCATGCGCGGCGCATGGGGTAAGCCGTACGGCACGGTCGCCCGTGTCGATATTGGACAGATCATTCTCTCCATCCGCACGAAGGATGCGAACGCAGCCGTTGTCCAGGAGGCGCTCCGCCGTGCGCGCTACAAGTTCCCTGGCCGCCAGAAGATCATCGTCTCGCGCAAGTGGGGCTTCACGAATGTGAACCGGGAGGACTACCTGAAGCTCAAGGAGGAGAAGCGCGTGCTCCAGTGAGTAACCGTTGATTCCGATGGAACGGGAGCGGACGCTGACAGTAAGACAGGGATGGCGCGTACGTGCAGTACATCCGGCCGCGCGGGAACCTGGAGGCGAATCTTCGGGCACAGCTCCGTGCGTGAGGATGTTAGGGGTAGGCTATGAGACGACTGGGATGTGTACGTTGTTTTGGGGCGCGCTTGGTAATGCGAGAGCGGTGGTGCGCCTCTAGATCTATGGAGTGAGTGAAGAGTGTTGCCCTATATTCACTACGCCGTCCTGTCTAGTGGACGGCGGCTAGGGGAAACGGGGCAGATAGCGAGCGATTCATCGTTGTTCCAATGTTGTGGGCTGCATATGTAGAAAATGTGTGTAGCTAAGCGGGACGCGGCGAATGACAAACGTGTGTGAGGCTGGAATATATTTGTGGCGGAAGCAAGAGACCGGGGAAGGGCCGGAGAGTATATGAATGCCGGCGGTGGCCGAAGATCGACCGCGCGTCTTGTTTCCCTCCCTGAACGTGCATTCCACCCGAAGGCTGCCCGAATTCGAAAGGCGAACGTCGGACCTGCCGCCTTTGATCGTCCCCGCCTGCTCGCCATGCCTTTCCGGCAGTACTTCCAGCCAGACGACGACCGACGACCGTCGACGGACGACGCTTTAGCCAGCTATCCTGCTGAGGCCCAATATCATCCACCTGTTGGCGCTCAGCCCACAAATGCGCTCGACAGTGCATATCAATTGCCGTTCCAGGTCCCCAGCTTCGTCTTTGGTGGCCCACCTACCCTCGCCCCCGGCGGAGGCGCCGAAGTCCTCCCCGCTACCTTCATCTCTGCTGGGTCCTCGTCCTGGTTCGCCCCTGGCCCCCTCCCCACCTCGCAGAAACTGCTTGGTTCCTCCCCTATCCAGCCGTTCGTCGTCCCTTTGTCTCTGTCGCGCCTCTTTCCTCACCCCAGGCCTTTTCATAGCTACCCTTCTGAGGCTCACTTGTGGTCTGACTACGTCCATCGGACCGCCTTCGCCCAGAACCCCCACGAAGCTGTTGTCCAAGCTATCCAGTCCCTCGCTGCCTACCCAGCCTCCAACCCCTCGCCCACCAGCGCTACTCGATCTGATCCTCCTTCCCCTGCCTATCCCGTCCAGTCACAGCCCTTCTCTTGGTCCGAGCCCCCGGAGCAGCAACAACAGCAGCAGCAACAACCCCTCCATGCATCGGCATCACACCTGCCGTACGCCGCGCCGTCGGCGTTAGGTCTCCCCGTCTATTCGTCCACTGGTTTCGATCTGCTCTCCGTCCTTGCCCGTGTTGTCACGCGGCCCAATCCAAAAATCATGCTGGGCCCGGTCGACATGTCCTGTTCGTTCTGCGTCGTCGACGTCCGTAGATACGACCACCCGATTAT
The DNA here is from genome assembly GCA_022160365.1 of Vararia minispora EC-137. Classification (NCBI taxonomy): domain Eukaryota; kingdom Fungi; phylum Basidiomycota; class Agaricomycetes; order Russulales; family Lachnocladiaceae; genus Vararia; species Vararia minispora. The sequence continues at coordinate 39,865 of MU273565.1, forward strand.
CTATGCTTCCCCGACCTTCTATCGCCTCACCGGCTATGAAGAACACGAGGTCATCGGCCGCAATTGTCGCTTCCTCCAGAGCCCGGACGGCCACGTCGCCCGTGGGGAGCGCAGACAGTTCGTCGCGCAAGACGCCGTCGAGTACTTGAAAAAGTCGCTCGTCGCCGACAAAGAGTGCCAGACGAGCATCATCAACTACCGTAAGGATGGCTCAGCATTCAGTAATCTTGTCACCGTCATCCCCGTCACTGGTGGCGTTGGTGGTACCCCAGAGGAGCAGGATCAAGTCGCCTACCATGTCGGCTTCCAGGTCGACCTGACCAAGCAACCAAACGCCATTCTGTCGAATCTGCGCGATGGTACATACATGGTCAACTACTCTTCACAATCCTCAATCTCGGGTCCCTCGCCGCTCTCCGCGCGCGACCGCAAGAACAGGGCATACTCTCTGTCGATATCGCAGGACATGCTCGACATGCTGAACGACTCGCCCTTCTTGTCCTCCATCTTGCCTGCCACTGCCGGCATGTCTGAGGACGCGCTCACGAGCTGGGCGGACGGCAATCATCCACTCAGCCTCGCCCTGCTCTCCACCATCGCCGACTCCGTCCTTGTCCTGTCGCTCAAAGGCTGCTTCCTCTACGTCGCTCCGGCCATCGCCGGCATCCTGGGCTACGACCCCATGGACCTCGTCGACAGGTCGCTCACCGATTTCTGCCACCAATCCGACATCGTCCCGCTCACCCGTGAACTCAAAGAGTCATCCGTACCGACGTCCTCCGTCGATGCGCACGCAGCCGCCGCCGCGCTGGCCGAGGCCGCCATCCCCTCCCCACGTGCCCCGCTGCACGGTGCGCCGCGCCCCGTGAACCTTCTCTTCCGCGCCCGCACTGCCTCGGGCGACTACGTATGGCTCGAATGCCGCGGCAGACTACACATCGAGCCGGGCAAAGGCCGCAAAGCCATCCTGCTCTCCGCACGGCCGCGCGCCATGCCGCGCTTGCCATGGAACATTGTCCCCGCCGCGCCAACCCGCGCCGACGGTGACCCCGGTCGCGCGACAGAGGTGTGGGGTATGCTTTCGCGCTCTGGCACGCTCGTCACCGCCGGTCAAGGCGTGCGTGACGTGCTCGGCTGGCCGCTCGCGGGTGCCGTCGGCAAGACGCTCGTTGAGCTCGCGGGGGAGGATCCGCAGACGCGCGTCGCGCTCGAAGGCGCGGTGCAACGAGCGGCGCAGGGGACGTCGGTCGGTCCCGAGACTGTCAACGTTCGAGTGCGGACACCCAACGGCGGCGCGTTCGCGGATGCGAGCGTCGTGATATACCCGCTCCCTGGCGACGCCGCACCGCATGCGCCGCTGATCGTTCAGTTCTGCGTGCCCGGCGCGAGCTCAGGCCCTCTACGTCCGGCCGAGCGTGACGATGTGTTCGAGGAGATGGCTGCGGGCCAGGACAGCGGCTGGCAGTTCACGCTCCAACAGCTCAAGATCGAGAACCAGCGGCTCACGGACAAGATCCAGGCACTTGAGCGCGACGTCGCCGATGCGCCCCAGCAGCAGCAGGGCATGATGCCGGCTACGTCGATAATGTTGCAGTCCCCTGTGGGCGGGCACTTGCACGAATGGGGCATGCCACAGGGCGTGCCACTGGTGAACCCTCCGCTCAAGCGTCCGTGGGGTGGCGGCGGTAGCGGGATCAACTAACGCCCGTTTCCCGTGTCTCTGCTCGCATACGATCATTCATCATCGCACACACAATTTTCACTCATCCCCCCATCCTGCCATCGTCTCCTGGTTCGTCTACTCTACTCTCGCATCAATCGGCACCTGTCTCTTCTGGCCGTGTGTCGGCTTCCTTGGGTGCTGGGCAGTCCCCGGAATGCATTGCATACACACGTTGGCTCGTTCTCCTCCGAGCCATTCCATCGCCATCTGTAACATCATTACCTCACCGCTCGTCAGTGTCTTCGCCTCGTCCGCCTGTGCCGAGCCCCTTCTCAGTACTTACGTCGTATCATTGCTGCAGCTATTTCATCAGACTTGCTCGTCCGTTTGCATCGGAGTTGCCGTGTGCAACGGGGCCGCGTTTGGGGGGCGGCGCCACTAGTCGCGGATAGGTAAGGCTGCTTGGTCTTCCCTAGTGGCCATTTAGCCTCACGCAAGCCTCAGGTGGACCCACGGCGTAGTTGATTCCGCTGTTTAGCCTGAGCCTGCATCCGCTTGGCCGGTCACAACGAATCGCCGAATTCAGGCGCGAAGCGGCGGGTGCAGTCGGTGCTCTTTGGTACGTCATCGATGTGTCTGTATTGAACCGTGGATGCTGATGAGTACGTCCGCACCTCCCAGAACAGTGTAACGCTCGCGCAGTGTGGCGTCCGATGATCTGCTCTGCGCGCTGTCGGCGGTTGGCCATGGGCGGTTTCTCCCAAAACGGCATCACATTGCGTAGGCGCGGGCGCGGGAGCGCGAGCGCTCGGGATGTTCACCGAGCGCACCTTTTGCCGTTTTTGTCGTAAACTATCTCAGAGATCATCTTTGCCGAGAACACTGACGCCGAGAACCTTGATGCCGAGAACACCGGCCATGATCAGGGCATGACGTTAGACTTCCATAGCGCTCCGGTTCTGTACGCACTCTCACGAATCCTGCATGATGATTGCTTAGCGTCACTACCAGGCTCTATGTTGTTCCAGAGCGACCAACGGAGCTTCTCTCTCTCCTGCCGCTAGCCCTTCGACACGTCTACGCCTGGGTATCAATCGAACCGAAACCAGCCCGAGTGCTCGATCTCCGAGGCCGACCTGACATCTCCCTTCAGCAAGTCTCAATGCCAACTCGCGATATCGCAGGTAGTAGGTTCTGGCTGGCAGCGCAAACGAAGTGCAAGCTGGCATCGGATTCTGGGGGCTGTTTATTTCGCCGCAGTCGTAGCTACCAATCAGCTGGCTGCATGAGCTCTTCTGCGTCGTTCAATGCCTACGACGAGATCGGCGACGCATGACCCCCTCTTATAGGACAGACATGCGAGCCCACCTCTATTCATCGAGGACGATGTGCCAGCGGCCTCGTTGTCTCGTTTCGAGAGCGGAGAATCAGGGATATTGGGTAGTTGTTTGCCTTCCTCATGCGTAGCCATTCTAAAGGCATCCGTACTTGGCTTCTTGTACCCGGCGATTCTTCATCACGATAATTCGACGTGTCGAAGCGTGGCAGTGGTTCGGGAATGTGGTGGCGTGCCACCCATAAGCAAAGCCGAGAACGACCCGTTCGGGTTCAAATGCTGCCTACGGATCCTCCGCTTTCGGCTCTTCCTTCGAATTTTACCCCTTGACTATAGTGTCATGAGCGTTCACGTCGACTCGACAAGCGACCCATCTGAAGCTCACGTCCGCTCAGGCCCGCCAATCCAACCAATTCGCATACACTTTGAGGAGCTCGCCGCATACTTAGCTCCATATTTCGCAACCGGTGACGTGATCTGAGTATGTACGGTGTTGCGGCCGATGCTGATTTAATAGGGCACACTGGCTGGGTGATTGCAGCTCAAAAGAAACTCAAGGAACTGGACAATCATCAGTTTCAAGACGTGTCTACCGACGTGTACGACGAACTCATCCGGAGGAAGAACAACATATCTCCCAACCTCGGTAGGCTGAGCCTACTCACTCTGCTCATGCCGGCATTATCGCTCGCCATCCTAGTACCTGTATTACCCAACCGCCCGGACTATCACCCAAAGCGTAATGAGGCCCGTCGCAAGCTCTGCACACTGCCGAACTCACGCTTCGAGCGCCTAGCTGTGGATATCTATCATGATATCGTGCGTCGCTACCCTGAGCTACTGGACAGAAGGAGGGCGTGGTGAAGGACGAATTAGACATTCAATGACGGATATCCTCGCACGCTGTACACCGTGTTCCCTCGCTTCCCTATGCCAAACCCGCTGCACTACTGCGTCGCCCGCGCGCTGTGGCGTGCCTACACTTGTACATCGCCTCTCAGACTGTGTCTTGTCGATCTTATGCTCGCACGTAGTTGAGTTTACACTTGCAGCGGCGGAATCGGCAGTAAGATTGCCTTGGCGCTGGGCCAGGGCCGCCTGCAAAAACACTGGGATTTGCAGATAAATAGTATATTATTTGCATAACTAGACCCATGCCTTACTATGTTGAATTCGAGATATACGTACTGCAGTGATAGGGCCATTGCACAGCGTGCTCAGAGATTTTCGAGTCGGCCTGCAGACGCCAAGCTCGTGTGAGACTGGGGAACATGAGGCAGCATACCAAAAGATTTATATCCTGCATCTTAAACGCGCGAATTGCCTTCCTGCGTCGTGTGCTCAGAATTCCCATTATACTGTAGTATGCGGTAGCGACTGGCAGCACATGGCGCTCAACTACCAGGAGAACTAGTACTGGCAACCGTAGGATGTGAGAGCTCTTGGCAATTCCCTTGGCGCCTACCCGGGCCATCCACTTCCAGCCCGCAACATCATCGTTCGAGCGTCAATAAGTTTCTGTTCCCCTGTTTCTCCCAAGATGTTTGTCAAGGTTGATGTCGTTCCCATTGTCGCAGGGGAACAGTATGAGAAATTCGCAGCGTACCACGAACCTCGTCTCGAAAACGGTACCGATATCTGCTCTGTGTAGCCTCGACCCGCTATTGATGCAAGCCGGTAGAGCGCTGCGGTACGCGGACGCTCGCTCGCTCGAAGCTACAACAGCTCAGCAACGATCAGCCCCGAGTTATGTGCATGCGTCTATCACGAGCTAATCCGGAGGAAGAACAACATAACGATGAACCTTGGTCAGTACGACTACGCGCTTCATATGTCCACTCACTATTTTCGGTGTCAACCAGTACCAATACTGCCCACCAAGCCGCAGCTCTACCCCAAGCGCAAGGAAACGCGACAAGGGCTCTGTACCTTGTCTAATTCCCACTTCGAATACCCGTTCGACGACGTGCTTCAGGATCTCTTGCACAGGTATCCTAGTCTGAGGGAAAACCAGGTCCGCCGCGTCAGCGACTCGCCTTCGCAGCAGGGCTCTGATCATGGCCGCTGCTATTCTAGGAGGACAGAGTTAAAAAGTAGAGGATTCTATGCAAGCGGAAAAGGGGTTCAAATGGGCTCGGACGCACACGGCAGGCGTATGTTAAGGGGTGGTGTGGGTTTGAGAGCTCTTGCTCAAGGCAAAGCATGTAGACGCGACCATATATCCCGGTCGCGATTTTCCACATACATCCATCCCAGCGCCGATATAAGAGAGCGATCGAAGCAGATTGGCGGGGAGATAGTGTGTCTACGACGGCCGGTGTAAACAGTGCTGACGTTTGATGGCTCAGAGTCGGACACCGGGAGGAACGAGATCGGGGATGTGTGACGTCATCACGTGCGTGGACAGAAGGCGCAGGTACTTGAACCGGTTGGCCATGAATCTTACCTCTTCCCGTCACTCCGTCAACCTCCCTTTCGTCACTCATACTTATAGACATGAACTCACGCCTGTTTAAAGATGCAGTGCGACACTCCGCTATGGAGAATGGAGAGAAGTTACCCGCCGATCTCGATACAGACCATATAGAGGATTCAGACGAGAACGAGCTCGTTGGTGTGGTCGGTGCCGGCCTCCGACGCCCTCGCATCTCCTTCACTTTCTTCTAGGTCACACCTTCTCGCTCCCTTGCACCTTCGCGTGCCCCCTCACGCCCACCGTCTCGACCCCCAAGCCGCAGTGGTACCCGCCGCACCGCGCTTAGTCCTCTCAAGAGCCCTAGGACGCTCGACGGCGACGATAAGCCTCGTACCCGCGATCCGCTACGCGCCCTGAACACAGAAATAAATCAGCGCGTATTCAGCCTTCTGTCCATCCGCGATCTTGCTCGTTGCACCCGCGTCTGTAAGCGGTGGAGCAAGTCACAGACTCTCAACTATGGTGCGACATCCTACTCAGCGCTGCGTCTTCCCATTTTCAATGTTCGTTCTAGTGTGGTTTCAGCATTATCGCAAAGAGAACTTTCACGACGAGAGCCTACCTCCTGGAAAATGGACTAAGCGCGAGTCCAAGCAGAATTGGGTTCATCCTACTCTTGCCTTCACTTTCTCCCCGCGTCTGACCCCACACTCTAGCTGTCAATGTATGCTCAGCATGTCATTAACCGATCTCCGACTCTTGGGCCTGTCAAGCCTCCACGTGCCACCTCGGGCTGGTCGACGCCAGGTTCTGGAGCCCAGACGCCACGGGAGGTTCGCGAAGAGCGGTGGCGACTTGAGAACCAAGCGATAGAGAAGCCTGACAAGCAGGAGTCGCGTGAGAAGTATAAAGAGCTTGGAGGACGCAAGTCACGTACAAAGGGCAAGCTTGGCAGCTCGGGTACTGTCAGGGACAAGGGCGGTTGGGCTATGTCCGTCGGCGGTGACGATGACTACTATTGACGGTGCCATCTGTCAGAGATCTCTAGTGATTCCTTGCTCCGAGCGAGAATGCTCACTATTCCACCTACATAGAGGCTATCTATGGTTATCATATATGTTTCATCGCACCTTTGTGACGTTGCAATTGAACAGTACGATCCTAGACATCTTCAATCGAGCGTGCGGGATCCCTTTGATATTGTTTGTGGGCTCTGGAGCCTCCCAAGAAGCGTCCATCGGTGCATTAGAGCCGTACTACTACAGGATTGCGAGGCACTATAATGGGTATGGTACACATATGCGGGGTAATCATAGTCCAAAGGAGTGGATCATCGATCCGACGGCTCTGGTCCAGCTATGGCAGAGGTTCTCGACTGCTCGAGAGACGGTTCAGGTGTATGTAGACGTCTGTCCCGAACCCATCCATAGAGATCAACTTGAGATCGCCGCCAAAATACCGCGCATACTGCGGGGTGCGTTAGTGGTCGAACAATGAGAGGTGCCTAGAGCGCACCAGCCTCGAGAGTGGAAGCCCATAACCGAACCCAGCCATAGGAGCCCTGAAATCGCTAGCCTGGAAGTCCTCTTCGAGGGCTTGGCCCTCCATGGTGGTATACATGTAAGTCCAAATAAGCGGTATGGCACTGCGCGGGATACCGCCGCCCTCATCCGAAATCTTGATCGTGATGTCTTCTGAGCCCTCCACCACCACAACGCGGATCGGCGGGAAGCGATCCTCGCGTTCTCGGCCGAAGCGCTCCACCACCGCACGTAACGAGTTCTTGAGCAGTTCGAAACATATGTGCGACAGATGGCCCGGAACGTATGCGAAGTGTAAGTCCTTCGGGCATATGAGCTCAACGGGCGGGCCTTTGAACATTTGATAATGTTCTTCGCAAACGAATCGCGCGTTCTCGATAGCTTCATGTACAATATCATGTATGTTCTAAACCGCGACAAGCTAAGCTATATGCACAAGTAAACTGCTAAGAGAGACGCACCGAATGGGTACAAATGATGCCGACGTAGTCAGGATGTGGCTGAAGGGTGTTCAGCGCGATGTCTGCTCACGAAACGCGTCAAAAGCGAGATCCGAGAGATGGCAAAAGGGCGCACGTTGGCCAATGAGAAAGCGGATGCCGATACGCGACAGGTAGAAGCGATCAAGCCATGCCTGCATGTCGAGCCCGATCCGCCGCTGTCTTTGACTACGTTTCCATTCAAGTACCCCCTGTGCGACGGTGGTAACTGTTGGGTCATGGCGTCGCTTGATTTTCTCAAGAGTTTGTGTGAATCGCTTGTTGTAGTCGTGGAGCTCTGGCGGCCACTCCATGCCTTTCATCTCAGCGTAATACCTTCACATAGTCCGATGAGAGCGGGACGAGAAAGAAAGCATGTATACAAGCACCGTTTCTCTACTGGTATGCGAAGCTTGAGGCGGTTAGCACCGTTTCCGTTACCATTCAGATTCTTATAATGATGTATGTCTTCCAGAGACGGGTTTGGGATGGAATCGGGTAGACTTTCGGAGCCTGCGGCTGCAAGAGCATGACGGAGGTCTTCTGGAAGACTTATTGGCGGAAATGTGATGAGCTCCTGTGTATGGAATTGGTCGCGTGACAAAAGACAAAGAACGCTTCGCACCTCAAAAGATTGGGCGTACCACTCCTTTACTTTTATGATGCTAGGCATATGACTTAGGTTATGGGGAAGTTCGTCCAGCTCCTTCATTCGATGCGCGAGACGGACAGGCAGCTCCTCTGCAATATGGCCATCAGGGGTGTGCGCGCACGAATAACGAGCAGCAGACCTGATAGAAATTGGCTAGCTTTAAACAGGGTACCCTGGCTGGGATTTTGACCGAAAAGCACCATCTGCTGGAGAGAGACTGGCGGGAGCCAATGAGCATTTCGGTGTTTGACCGTCCTACAGTGAGCACGACTGACCACCGGTCTGGGGAAACGACGCAAAATGACAAATCTTGTCCCAGAGAGCAGACGTTATCCTGAACGGGGACATGGCATCTGACAACGGGCACGCGAGCGCAGGGGAAACGGGAAGATGTCGGTCAGAGAGGTCATGCACTGGCCTGGGCACACGCTTGCTTAAATCGGAGGACGGGTCTGGGGTAAGTTTATTCACGTGCCAAGCCTTGCCCAGAGCCGGGGCAGGTCCCGGCCGCTCGCGCCGGCCGCTAACCGGCGAAGTTCCATCTTCGTACTCAGCCCAGCCGCTGCGCATCTTCATTATATCCAACTCGCTTGTGTTGTAGTACTGCATCAGGGTTCCCTCTACCAAATTGAACGACCATTAATTTGCGTCGCCAGACCACAGCGAAGGGTGTGATCGTCTTCGACTTCAGGTGACATCTGAGATCTGAACCTGAGTCTCCGCCCCCTTCTCACACAATTTAATCCCTCCGCCCCGGCCACCAGGTATCCTTACATCGGCGTGCACAAAAAGTCTGCCTAAAGAGCACGCATATCCGTGTTACTCTCTGTTCTTGTCGATATCACCTACATCTTCAGGGTTGCGTTCTGCTTCTGTAGCGCGAGTGCTTTGACGAGTCTGATGGATTTGCTGATTATTGTATAAGCCGGAGCCTGGCGAAGATAAGGTCAGTGAGAAGGAAGCTTGGTACAAGGAAAGGTGTCATATGCCAGCCGCGCGCACCCTGTCTAACGGAGGGACCTTCGCTCGCACGAGGATGCACGCTGGTCATGCTGCCATCTAAATGACTGTGTTGGGCCTTTGAGCGGCCTTCGCTGTCAGGATGCAAGAACTCTATGCCTAAGTTGCCGGCGGCCCATTTCCGGGGCAAGTATCTCCCGGCCGGCATTTCAGTGAGAATCATCGCTACAAACCTCTTCTTACGCCTTGTTCCATTTTGGCCTCGTGGATCGCTACAAAGGGCTCATGTGGCTATCTTGTGTGCTTCTGCAAAGCCGCCATTATAATAAAGTTGAGTATCAAATAGTGAAGGAGTACAACTTGGCATCGGATATGTTTTCTCTCGGCACAGTCGTTAATCGAGATCGAACACGAATGATTTGCGAATGATTCATTTGGCACGATCGGGCTGGAGATGATTTGGCAACCGTGTTAAGTTTCTGGTGACATACTGTAGTGCGCGTGAAGCTGGGAATGCTATGGCAAGCGCACATGGAGCTGCGACACATGATGCATGATTGTGCGGCTTCGGTCAAGGCTTTGGTGACAGCAATTCACTATGACTGTCGTGAACGCTGTTGTGCTGGCCCTCTTGCAAAGCCATCATAGATTGATCCCAGGGATGGCTAGTACCTTGGAAGGTACAGACGAGACTGCCATGACGTATACTAGGGTTTGATCGATTTAATCACTCGGTGACCTATACATTAAGAACATTTATGTGCACTAATTTGCAAGGCATACAGCTTCTACGAGTTCATCTCATTTGTACAAGCGAGCCGCATGCCTGTCGGCAGCGTCGTGTTCTCGCGATACTTAAGTAATGCGTCCAGAGCAGAATTCGGCGTCAGCCTCCATGCAGTTTGAGAGCATTAAGTTACACTAAATTGGAAGTCATCTCGTTGCAGGCTGTCACGGGGTATCAACAAGCTGACCTCATTCTCCTCCATGTTTGCCCAGAGTTCGTCGCTGGGGAAACTTCTATTGCCTTAGCAAGCCTGTCTGTCGCCAGAGGTGAGCCGATGGGCGACAGTAAGGTGATGTGGTGCGCCTCTGTTACTACTCGGTTACTCGAGGTTTTCTGCATTGTCCTCGGTCAGCGACGAGAAGCTGGCTCTCATAGACCCTTTGAAGAGCGTGAAAAACCATCTATACTCGACGATTTCGGGAAGAAGTGCAGGCGGGGAACGAGTTCTATAGAGGAACGAATAGTGATAGCGAAAGCGGGTTCGATGCTGTTGTAATACACATGCAGACAGAAATAGACTTCGCCTCATCAGAACCTGGGCAGGGAGAGCGGGAAAGCGCTTGCGCTTGCGAGGGAGCGAGCGCGATGATGCTGCTAACATCCTTAACGGATGAGTGCGCTGTGTACAAACCCCCCCGCGCAGATAGCCGCACATATGCAGAACGGGATGTAAAATCCGTTGGGATTGTTCTCGACTGAGATCGACCAGATGTAACCGCCGAGAATCGGGCCAAAGCAGCGTGCGAGGCTCACAACACTCTGACCAATCCCGTTTGCCAGTCCAACTAGCGGTGGCGGAGACACTAAGGGATATGTAAGCGATCCTCCAGGGCGGCATGAACAAATGTTACTCGCTGTAATTAAGGAGGATAGACACGGATGTGTAGCCAAATGTACCCCCGCAATAACGAACAGCACTGGATCCAGCGTGCACATTCGTCAGAAGACCTAAGGAAGGGAGAGAGGAAGACATACGCGCTGAGCGCCAGGGCAGTCATTAGGACGAAGTTGCCGTCATCTCCAGGTGAGGCAAAGACGCGATATAGCGTTACAGTCAAGTAGCCCGGAATGAACAGCACAGTGCCAAGGCGGAACATAGAAAGGTGTGAGAAACGGCCACGAGGTGGGCTGGCGTAGACGGTCAGTAAGGTAAGTGAAAGAAACGGACGAGGGCGTGCCCAATGTTCGGGTAAAGATAAAACTGGTATGCAACTTGGAATAGGCACATGAGGGCGGCTTGAAGAGGTGAGCGGTCTGTAGATAGGATACGATAAGGCGAACGTACTGAGCTGTGAGAAGTGTCCTGCGTTCAAGTTCAGTCCTCCTGACTCGTATTTCCTACTTCGCAGTCAGCGGAAGAGGATGTCCTCAAATATGGGTGACTTACGAAACAAGGAATGACAAGAAAACCATGTCGTGCGTGGTCGAATGCAAGGCAAGTAAACCGTACTGAAAAATAATCCCAAGTGGCAGCTGGCTCCACACACTTGGTCTTTTCTCTTCTTCGTCGCCCTCCGGCACCGCGGCCGAACTCGGCGCCACAAACACGTCGTCGGCTTCCAGCAGTTTGTGTGCATCAACGACCGCCTGCGGTGTACGTACACCAGGATGAGCAAAGATGGACGGCACACTGGATGGCACGCGCCGAAGAGCATTTGGACGCCCTTCCGCGTATGAGCTGCGACGGATACCAGATCCACTTGGGCCCGAGACCCGCCGCGCAATGGTTGGCGAACCGCGCATCACCGAACCTGAAAGAGAACGCCCGCCATTGACGGCACCACGGCCGTCCCGCGTAGGTGTATCGCTAGTGTCTGGAAAGTCTTCTGTCGACATGCGGTCAAGCTCTGCATCCCAGTCGAAGTTCTCGCCTTGGCCGCGCTCGAGCAGGTCGCTAAACTGCGTGCCCTCGTCATCGCTATCGAAGACCTCCTCACTGTCAACATTCATGGCAGCCGCAACCCAGAGATCGGCAATGTTTGTGACCGCGTTCTCGTTTGCCATGAGCAATCGTTGCGCGAAATTCAAGTCGGAGCCGTCACCGGCGAACGAAGGGCGGTCACGCCCTCCAGAGCTCCGTTGGCGCATCATACTCGATACGCTAGCGCGACGGTATGAAGCTCCGCTGGCGAGACGAGCACGAAATGATGCTGTGCGTATAGCTCCCGTGTATCCGTATGCTGAGCCATCTGCGCGGCTGGTTCGGCGGCGAGATGGAAGGGGAACAGGTTCGGGAACGGAGGGCTCGGATCGGTTAGCAAGATATCCTGAAAGTTTGCGTGTAACTCGTCGTAAGCTTCCATAAACGCCTCTGGGCTTGGGAAGAGGGGTCATGGGAGGCGAAGGAGGTGCTGAGGATTCCTCCGGAATGGTCGGTGGGAGCTGCACGCCGCCAGAGTTATCGTCCTTCTCGATTGGTAGCTTAATGGAACCGACGCGTGGACCCCCATCAGGGCCTAGGAAGAGCGAGAGGAACGCGCCGATGAACGTAATGGACGACGCAATGAGTGTTGGGAGGAGATAAGGGTACTCAACGAAAAGCGCTACCCTGGTGAAGACGCCTGGCCACTTCAAGGCAGGGGATTCGACTAGGAGATGACATGACGATAAGGCCTAGTTTAAAGCATCAGCAACAATACTCACACATCCCGCCAACGATGGCACCCGCAGCACCCCCAAAGCCCCAGCAGAAGCCAAGGATAGCGTATGCGCGACCTTCGTTGGATGAGTCTGTGATGGCGGTCACACAACCACGAGCGACGCCAATGGCACCGGCGAAGAGGCCTTGCGCTAAGCGAATAGTGATGGCTTGCCGTATATTCGTTGCTGTGCCAAATAAGGCGCATGTGAGAGAGCTCCCTAGCAAGGCAACGGTCAGAACGAGCCGAGCGCCGTGGCGGTCAGCAACGGTCGCCTGAAAATACTTTGAAACCTTGTTAATGGACGGTGAGCTAGGCACTTACCCATAATAGCGATGTGAGGAACTGGGTGAGGAAAAAAGTGGCCACTGTGGGTGTTCAGAAAGAGAGCGCAGACGACTGATGCTTCCAACTTACCTAGGATCCCAGTCCAAAAGCCGACATCCGCTTCATCGGTAAATTCACCAAAGCCTAGGGATGTATGAGGTGCAGAGCACGTGAATGGTGAAGGTCGAGCGCACCCTCGACCATGAAGAGGACGAACGGCATTGATACGTTCGCGGTCAGAAATTCGCTAAGTAGTGCCTAGATTGTTCTGTGAAAGAGAAATATTCGACTTCGGAGGATATACGAACGATGGATAGCACGACCATAGACAGCGTGGGCAGAGACGTAGAATTCGATTCGCTGGACTGTTGCAAAGCACTGGGAATGGGCGGACGGTCTGACATGGGACTAAGGTGTTCATTACGGGCGACGGTCTCGGATTCACCCTCACCGGTGGCAGTGCGCCACCAGCGGGAGAAACTAGAGAGCTGCAGCCGAGCGAAAGATATGCGACCTGGGCGAGATGAGTAGCGTAGACTTTCGGATGGACCCTCTGCTTCGGAAAGCGTAGAGCGGTCTAAGCTGAAGGTCCGTCCAGGTGGTGGTGATGAGGGAGAGAGACGGATAGGTGAGGCCATTGGCTGGTCGTAGCGCAGGATGAAGCTGAAGCTTAAGGAGAGCAATTAATAATGACGGCGTCGGTCGCCTTCACAGGCTAGTATCGCGTGAGAAAGAGGTTCCCCAGACTGCTTATTTCAAACGACACAGAGGAAAATAGATGTCCATATTAATGTCCGCAAGCAAGACTATGTTTGCACCATTACAATAGAAACAGTCCGTGCCAAAGCAGTACACAAGGACACGGGTCCTCTCACTCCCGCCTCGTGAATTCGGACAGCGTCCGTTCTCGCCGTCCGATCCTTAGTGCAACCTTGAATTTACCCATAACGCCCGCCGCAGACTTCCACGACGCCTTGCTGCTTGACGATCGCACGCTCGCGCCCGCACCCGGTCCACCAAGGTCTCCTGATCCATGTTTCTTGTGCCACGAGTGACTTGCCGCAGGAGGCGGTGGCAAAGGCGAACTTGCAGCCCGAGGGTGTTGTCCAAACTCGAGCAGATTTTCCTCCGTTCGCGACTGCGAGGAGCCGAAGCCGGATTGAACGAGAGGGGAAGGCAAGCTGAGAGGACGGAGGTATGGTTGCGAGGCCGACCGCTGAACACGCCAATCAGTGGTTTGTTCTGCACCAGCGGCACCGTGACCGACAGGCGGGACCCAACGGCACACCGACAGCAACGGCGCACGCCGTCGAAGGAAAGGGGGGAAGAGAGGCGCAATATATAACACACCCTCAGTTCTCCATCTCCTCCGATCCGCGGTGGAGGTCGCAGCTCGTCCTCGTCTTCGCCAATGGCATCGAGCTGCCCCACACTCGCGGCCGTCCTGCCACCGCCTGGTATCGTCGCCGCACCGAAAACCCCGGCGTTCAAATCCTTGTACTGCTTCTCCGCTCCCACCAATCCCACGTCTACACTCCTTCGTGTGTCTTCAATCCGGCTCAACGTGCCTGAAGGCGAGGGGGAAGACATAGCAATCGAGGGGTCTGGACGAGTCCCGGTGGCGGCGAAAAGGTCGTCGGCCCATCCGTCCGTCGAGACCGTCGGCGGCAGATCAATATAGGGCTGAGGGAAATGGTTCAGTGCCTCCATTCTGGTCCCTTCTCAGAAAGGGAAAACGCCGAACAGACAGGAAAAGTGGCGGAGGCCGAGAAGTATGCAAGGGGCCACCTGTCGTTACTTTCAATGTCTACAAGCTTTCCTTGCCCAGGGTCATCTGACGTTCGGTGCTAATTCCAGAGTTCTTCTAACGTAGCTTCGACCCGGCGGCCGAGCAGAAAGCCTCCGACCTCCTCGGGTCGTGATGACTCGACCTTTCTTGCAGGCGCGCTGACTTCCCTACTGCAACGACCTTGCCACTTCCCTTCCCGTTTTCAAGGACAGCATAACCACGCTCTACATAATTTACACATAGCACCGGTAAGAACACCCTCCGATCCGCGGGCTCCAACATAATTAAGTACGGTGGTATACGAATGGTTCTTGGCTTGCTTGTGGCTTCGTGGGTCGATGCCGTCGCAAACTGGTAGAACAGAAACAGAACACCAGCCAGCCAGCTCAGCCCCTCAGCGTCTACGCAGGCTGGAAGCATTACCAAACATGCATCGATACTTGTAGCGGCTTGTCCATCACACAGTCCCGAGGTTTACTCACCATGAGCGGCAGACGGGATTTCGGCAGACTGAGTCGGTGAGGCAGGAGACACGATTTCTTCAAAGCTCAACAAGTCTGCGGCAAAAGTAGAGACTGAAGACGTGCTATAGCCATGCACCTGCCGACGGTTTGACAAACCGAACAAGTATTTGTCCCGTCTCCTCATCGATCGTTCGTGGTGCGCCATTCCACCACTCCTTGGCCATAAGGAGAGCCCTGCTATCCGATTTGAGCTTGGGTACCGCGAGAACGGATCCATCGTGACAGACGACGAGTAAACAGCCGGTCTTCTTGTCCAACCATCCAGAAGACGGCGCGAATGGGGGAGAAGGCATATCGCGTACGGAGGGCTCATGGAATTGGACCCGTAGTTTGGAGCTCAAAAAAGCGACGAGCGGCTCTTGATGTGAGATTGCTCGGTGACGACGAATGATCTCGGCCGCCGACAAGGAAGTAAAGTCAATGAATGCATCAGAGGTGAGAATCTTGTTCGCTCTGGGGGTGGCGGGACTGGGCGGTGTCTGCGGTGCTCCGCAGGTTAAAACTCCGGTCAGCATCCCACGAAGCACAGAGACCAGAAGGTCCCCGCCCATTTGCGCAAGGGCGTCACGAAGCGAAGGGAACGTCGCATTCGCCGGAATGGGCTACGGAGCATTAGGTCAGAGAAGAAGGCATGCACGGAAGTGCGCGCATACCGCGCGTTCCATTGCCCAAATATCACCCCCGTCGATTCCACCATCATCCTTGCCGAGGACCGCGCGTTTGGCTTTAGGTATGTACTCGGTCATTTCAATGATGCTGACAGCGGTTTCAATCTCTCCGTTCATAATTACACGCTGAATAGGAGCAGGTCCCCGGTAGGCGGGTAGAGAGGATGGGTGAACGTTGAGACATCGCGTCGGTGCGAAATGTGAGAGAATCCGCCCAGGCAGGATGCGACCGAACGACGCGGTTATGAGGATGTTAGCTGGATCTGGCGGTGAAGTGACTGTGCCAAAGGGGGCCGGAAGAGTCCATGAATGGAAGTCCTTGCTAGACTCTGGTATAGTCAGTATAGGGAAGTCAAGTGTCGATGCAAGGGTTTTGAGGGGGGCTGAAGAAGAAGGCTGAGCTCAGTCGGGTTTGTCCGCGAAGTGAGAGTACGTGCACACTGAAGGAACGTCTCGATGGCGACCGGTGTATCTATCCGCCTTGGTTGCAACTGTTATAGACTCCCAGATGTCTGCGTTCGTTGTTGAGTAGCATGCATGACGTGGACGAAGGCTACGGTACCCGGATTAGCTCGCAGACGGTCAAACACTTTGCAAGAAAATTGGTCTAGACCAAAGAAGAGGACGCGAAATCTACTGAAGTTACGGAAGGAATTGGAAACAACATGGAGGCCAGAAGGGCGTTGATGGTGACACAAGGGGACGAAAGCGAGCATGGGTGACTAGAGGCAGCCGAGAACGGGAACGTAACCCGTAACATTTCAATAACTACTACAGTAGTAAACTTGCCGGGCGCGACGCGTTTTGCACCTGACCTCTAGGTCGCTCATGTCTTCGTCAATCCAAAAGTATGCTGGACTTGTCCGGGTATACGCATTTCGAAGACGGCCCTCCAGCGGCTTAATCTGTTTGTTTGTGCGGCTGCGCCGCTATAGTGCGACATAGTTCTAGACCTACTCTTCTCTCTTCTGATGCACACGTGCCCCAAAGCCCCAAATCTACTTGACTACCGACCATGTCCATCTCAGAGCCCACCATCCTGCATCCCTCGACTGTGCCCGCTGACTATGTCAAGGAGGGGGCGGACTGGTTGTGCGTGTTTAACCCACGCGTGCAGCGTGTTATGGACGTCAAGCTGCATAGTCGCGTCCCCTGCAACAAGTGCGTGTACGCACGTCTATGTCCGCGACAAAGCTCATTACTCCGTTCACAGAGTGATAGGCAGCGTACGCTTCTCCCCAGACAGCTCGCGCATAGCGATCGGCTACGACGGTGGGGTGGCTATCTGCAGTCCTGACGGAACCTCGATGGTTGCGTGCGTGCTGTACCCTAGGCTTTGTCCATCGACCGTCCCTTACGCGATCCTGTATGTGCAGACTCCCATTTCCGCCAGTCGAATCCGCCAGGGACCGGAATTACGTGCGCAGCGTCGCTTTCAGTTCAGATTGCACGCTCCTAGCAGCAGCTTCGGAGGACAACCTTATCCGAGTGTGCATGTGTCCATTCTTTCTCATCTCGCTAATAATCACCGTCTAGGTCTGGGATGTTCTGTCAACAGAGCTATTGCACACGCTCTTAGACCACTCCCGTGAAGTTTACGCTCTAGACTTTATCCTGAATAGCCAGACCCTTCTTTCCGCCTCCGGCGACCGCACCATCCGTGTTTGGTCTCTAACTTCCTCGCCGCCTACTCATACTGTTCTCGCCATCGCATCGGACCAGAATCAGAAGAATACTGGAATCACTGCCCTTTCTGCCTCTCCAGATGGTCGATATGCTGCCGCAGGCTCGTCAGGCGGAACAATCCGCGTTTGGGACCTAAAGACAGGCTCAGCTATTGTAGAATGGAAAGCCCATGACGATCAGATATACAGCATCAGCTGGTCACGTGCGGGTCTCATCAGCGGTGGCCTCGATAGGGTGCTGAAGAAGTGGGAAGTTGAGCTCGGTGACGACCCTAGTGGTAGATGCGAGCGGGCCATGCCGCACGAGAGCTACGTGCTGTCGACTACTGCCATTCAGCACGGATTAATGAAGCGGGCTGTGACGGGCTCCATCAACGGGACACTTCAGATGTGGGATCTCAAGTCAAGTGAACTCCTTTTCTGCGTTATGGGTCATCGTAACAGCGGTATGTCTTGGATCGGATCTCAAGGCTGCTTTCCCGCTGAAGGACTATGTAGTGACTTCTGTCGACTTGAGCCTCGACGGCACATACGTTATCTCTGGCAGCGGCGATGGTGATGCGCGGATTTGTACGTTTTTTTTGCAGTGTATGCGCCGAGCATGGCCTTACGGCTTGTAGGGAAGTATACTATCATATAACACATGAAAGGGGAGCTAGGAAGGATCTACAATCGATGTTTCGTATTCTTGGGTCGTCAAATTGACTTGGACGGAACGATACCCTGCCTTAGCTTAAAAACCTCCTGGGCCGTCTAGTGAGAGACTATATAGGGAGAGAGCTCTGGAGTGATTGTAACAGCGCTGGTACAGACCTCTTGTCTGTCTTGCGTACATGTAGCGGACACGCTCATAGCTCAAGCGCTGAGCCCACCGATGTGTAGCGTAGGCGCAGACGTATGCGCTCACAAACGTATTGTCATCTTGGTATACCACCAGTCCGCTGCTTTTTTACCTTATCTTCCAGGACCCCTTTTCATTGCTTCCCTCTCTCTCTCTAGCTCAGCACAGGATCTTGTGCATCGATGACACGTGGTGAGTCACAGGCGATGCCTCAAGATGGAGAACATCTCCGATTGTACCATGCTGTACTTCCGGACGCGGTACCCAGCGTCCCCGACGGGCGCTCGACGCATGGGCACACATGACGTTGATGAACCTGGCCTTCGCAGAGTGCGAAAATAAGTAGCCTATGGGCGCCATAGCCATTCCATCCATTTCTTCGCCCCCTCACCTGGCCATAGATCGACTCCCCACGGAGATGCTTGCCAGCATTACCAAAGACCTTACAATCAAAGACCTTCGTCAGTTACCTGCAGCAAACAAGCAACTGAAGGAAGTTGCGATGCTCGTCATGCTCAATGTTGTCAAGATCACGAACACGCTCAAGCGTGCACAAGGGCTCTACCACTTAATATACTCGAAGGAAATCTCTGGGACAATCGAAGCCGTAGAGTTTGAGCAGTCTCCAGAGGACAGTGATGATGACGACCGTGGTAGTGCCTTCTGGCCACCTTGTACACATCCACCCACCTTGCGCAACGTCTCAGACGCTGATCCTTCGTCTTCGACGACCCGTATGTCGACTACGATGACAGCTTGGACGCCGATAATTAATTGAGACTTCAACACGCTATTCTTGTAGGCCTCGCCGGCGCGGCACTCCATCTCCTCCCATCCCTCCAGTTTTTCAGCCCCCCAAACCTTCCTGCCTTCAGCGACCCTTCCTGGCCTCACATGGATCCCCTCCTCGAATGCCTACACAGCCTTAACGTCTGCGTGAGTGCGAACGTCCACACCTTTTCAGAGACTATCCTTCCCTTTTGTAAACCTCTTCGCAGCCTCTCCTTAAATCTACCTCCATGGTTGGACCCTTTCCATGCCTGGGCTTCGGTGGCGCTCGGCTCTCACGACCCCCTCAAGGTCCAATTCGACGAACGTGGCGAACCTACTCGGAATGATGCAAACAAGCAAGTCCGGTATCCTCCCCCAAGATACGAGATTCGGCCTTATTCCCCACAAACAAGATCTTGATGGCGAGCAGCACGACGTACCGACGCTCGAAGCATTCGAAGCTATCGTGAGTAGCAGGCGGAAGAGTGAGCAGAAGCACAACTCCACCGTTTGATGTCGACTGCGAGAACTCAAGCAACTATCCGAATAGTTTTTGCATACTCCTGTGTCTTCTCGAGATCCCATGGACTCGTTACGCGTGAGTATGTAAAAGGGCTCGATACCGATAGAGGCATCAGAAGGCTGATATTTAATAGGCGTACTTGTGTATCCTTGGAATACTCAAGCCTCAGACTGTATGAAGGGTGTTTTATTTATGTATCTTAGCTAAATACTCCGTACAGCATGCAATCCAATGATTCACATGACCGTCATTATAGCGCTAACAAGTTGAATACGCGACGCAAGAAGACGTTCAAGCTCTGGTGGTGATTCCAGGGTTCAGAGCTCAAGCTTTATGGTCTAGGCAAGCCTCGGGCTTTGGTAGGATGACTGTCAGTCTGTAGCGTTAATCCTACCGGCGGATACTGCGACGATGCACTATAGTATGCCTGTAATGAAGCTGGCCGCCAGTGATATGTTTTTGTCCAAGGGGAACGCTGCACATGTAGCAGTACTAGGGGAAAGTTGATTCCAGGTCCAGGTTGTCGTTAGCTGAATAACAGTCGACACTGCTTCTTCTTTAGATTCCGGTATACTAGTAATGCCAGCGAGGCGGAGCCTCGCCACCACTGCCGAAGGCTCCACCCGGTTCCATGAACCGCACACCTCACCCGTACTGCGCTATAATATGACAAACGACAGCACATTGGATGCCAGGGTCGCTGCATACCTTTTATTTATTTATTTATATTTTTTAAATCACGTAGGGTCGCTGCATACCGGGAAACGGGAATGTGCAGTCAGGGAGAGTCGTAGCGCCGCGGCCAAAGGGGCAGAATTGTCCATAACCTGCGTGTGCGTTGCAAGTGACGCATCAGCAGTCTCTGTCTTTGAGAGAAAACAGAGAATGGATAGGGGATTGGACAGGAGGCATCAGGCTGTCGTCTTCACACCTATTTGGCATCTATTCACTTGTCCGATTACCATCAAATGCAATGGTTAGTCCCGCTCTCTCTCACTCAACGGCATACCCTCAATGACGCCTGGCTCGACCTGGCCGCCGTTATTTGATCCCTCGCTCAAGTTGTCTGTGAGCAAGCAGTTTGCAACGCAGGTCAATGAGGCTGTTGTAGAGTCCAAACTGGCCGAGCAGCAGTCAACGCCACGACAGTTGCCCAAGGAGCCACCATATGTCGATGAGGGGCTTGGGACTGGGTCTAAGGACGAGGACGAGAAGCCCAGGCCCGCAGACCTGCCTGCACCTGCACCGAACTACGCTGCATCTAGCCTGCACCTTGACCTCAGGGTGCCTGAACCGCACCGTGCTGTCCACACTACATAGGGATAAACTCAGTTCACGTGATATGGTCGTGCAATCCGGGGGTCACTGCGGTGCTGCTCAGCGCAAAGGATGATAGTATGATCTTTCTTCTACTGAAGTACTGGTATGAAAAAGTAAACATATCCCCTGCTTGTATCTCTGTATCCGTAGATATAACAATACTGCCCAGATTCAAGTGGGGAGGCCATCCTAGAGGAAGCTTGGGAGAGTCAAACTGACCACAAGCTAGATTGCCAGTGAGCGCTGCGCGAGCCCCTACTGCGGCACGCAGACAACATATTAAGCTTAAAGATGCCAACAATCTTGAGCGGCAACAAGGGACTGTCTTCTGGTGTCGGCAGCTGGGGTATGATCACAGAGATTGCGGGGGTGTGGGTGCAGTGTATTATTTGAGCGAGAGGCGGCCAAGCATGCGCATGGTTGGTGGTCTTGGCGAGGATGCCAAACAGACAATCGGTGCAGGTCACACAATGGGGGCCACGGGAGCGAGGTTGCGGAGGTGGGAGCGCGCTGGCGGCACCGGTTGTGAAAGAGCATGGCGCTCAACTTGTGCGATGGCGGCAGCGAGGGAGCACGTGCGCGGAACGCAACGCGGTAGTTTGCGCCGGCGTTGTTATCTGCATGAGGTGTGGCAGCGGTGCGTTCATGACAGTGGTGCAGTCTGTGCGAATCTGTCTGGAATGAGGGCAAAAGGCAATCGAGGAGTCTGGCCTCGGTGACTTGCACCTGCAAATCACCCGGTGATGCCCCGGAGGGTGACGGTGTATTGGGATAGCTCTAGCAGTCATGTGATCATTTCTGTTGATCCGTCTTCACTCTAGGCTTCAGTGCTTCGGCTTCAGTCATGAACACCCCGTTACGCGCCGTGTGTTTGGCATCAATACACCACGTCCTCTTAGCTTCTCGCGACGCTCCTACCCCATTTCGATTCTCCTTCTGACCGATGGACGCAAATCCGAGCTCTCGTAATTTAGATGCAGCCAAACAACTGCACTCACGCTTGGAGGGCTATAGACTCCATGTCTCTGAGTCGCGATCCAGATACCAGACCATGCTCCAGGACGATTTGCGTGTACTGGACAGGCCTGGACCTCCGAATGTCGCGGAGGCGGATGCATCAGCACAAATGGTGCGCACTTGCGGTCCATCTCGCAACCTCTCAAAGTAAAATCATAATACTTTGTAGGAATTTGTGAAGAAGCTTAAATTTAAATACTTAGAGGAGTATTCGAAGGATAAATATATCAAGTATATCGTCAATGACGATCCGCCGGAGATCACTGCCGCAGACAATGACAAGCTTCAGGCGGCCAATGTCCCGAGAAAAGAAGCATTGAAGACGAAGAAGATACAGTTGGCAGAAAGGTGGTCGGACTTGAAGAGTCTCGCCCCTCTTGTAGAGCAGGGTATACTCTTCTTCTCTTCGACAATCCATATCGTCAACGCACTATGTAGACTATCAGAAAGCGAGGAATCTAGCCAATGAAGTCGTGGCTCACGCAAAGGATAATTTCGACTCCCGTTTGTCCCTGTTTCGTCTTCGCCAGACCTACCCCCAGCCACGCTATACCGTGGCCACCGCAGAAGAGAAGCTCACAGTTCAAGTTGATGAAATGCAAGCAGTGGAAGACGAACGACAACAGGGAGCACAGCGCGTGGCAGAGAAGAAGGACAAGTTGAAGGCGGCGGCGAAAGATGTCGACCGCCTGCGCACGGAGAGAGCGGACTTGGAGCAGCAGGTTAGGGCGCAGTCTAGGAACAAAGGGGACGACGATGAGATTAATGCTCTATATGAATGGTGCGCTGTCTCTTGCCTTGCGCTTGCTCGCCGTAATATCTATTGGTTCTCAGGTACACGAATGCCTTGGTCTTCCACCGGTCCCTCATGGGCTTGGAAGACTCTCACTCAGTTTCAGAGAACGAACTCTGCTTGGCGTACAATATATACCCGCTCTTAAACCGAAAAAATCAAGTAAAGGTCACGATCAACCTTATCTTCTTCCCAAACAGTCGACAGCTTGCGAATGTGCAAATACAAGGCATTGATGGCGTAGATACCGAGGCCTTAACGAATAATTATATGCATGCCAATGATGTGCCGGGACTTATTTGGGCTGTAATATCCCGCGCTCGACGACAGGCCCGGCTATAAACATCCTCTAACTTATTATTACCAGCCTTTTGCTCAGTCGCCGGATGATATTTCTCTGTCATTCTAGTACCTACTCTGGATTAATGTTTATAAGGATTATTAATAACGTTTCGGGACCGAGTACAATGTGAGTTTACAAAAATGCCTTTCATGTGTCTTGATCGTGCTCTCTATATTCTACTATTGGATGAATTTGGATCTAAGTTTGATTCACTTCGTAAGCAAGCTTGACGCCAGGGCAAGCGCCTAACGAAGGATGCAGCAAAGATCACGTGATCGCGTTGGGTAGTTGAACCATATCCGAGCTGCCACTGCTTCACTTAGTTTGACACGTCTTCGTCCAGGCAAAAACTATCTATCGTCTTTCGCCTCCGGACTTAGTCTCCTTCCCTCCTTCACTGCGCTTGATTCAACTGCCATTTTACGGAGAAGCTAGGGCCAGCTTACAATGGCCCAACACAAGGTTAAGATTGCCGCGCGTTTACGACCGCCTATCCCTGGCGAGATAGATGATGATGGGGTGCGCATCGAAGTGAGAGATGAAGGGACACCGTTTGTTTGTGTTACCAACCCGCGGGATGCGTCCGAGAACTTCAAGTATCCGTGCGTACACCAATGCCATCACGGGGCATTCAGCTAATACGCGGCGCTTGCCATCACTGGCAGGTTCACATCATGCTACGACCGGAACTCTACACAACAAGAAATCTTTGAGAACGACGTCTTACCTTTAATAGATGTAGTCTATCATGGTTCGGTGCGAGTTTCGGTTTCAAGGTGGGCTTAACGAGCTGACCTTCACGTAGACCGTCACTGTTTTTGCGTATGGTGTTACATCGTCGGGAAAGACGCATACTATGCAGGGCAACATTGAGCAACCAGGCGTGATTCCGCGAGCTGTGAACGTGCGTTTCCGCCGCATACTGTGCATATTATCGCTCACACACACCTCCTAGACTATCTTCGAACGACGGACTTCTTTTGCGGACCATCACGTCTCGATATCAATGTCGTATTTTGAAATCTATAAGGACGAGTGCTATGACCTTCTTGTCGACAGAGCGAATGTAACTACATTATTCCTCAACTATCTCCTGCGACTCACTCTTTTTGTAGGCTCCCAAACTCCCAGTTAGGGAAGACAGTTCTGGCCAAGTCTTCGTTGCCAACCTATCCACTGTTCCTATATCTTCTGCCACCCAATTTTCTTCCGTCTATTCGTGTGTCCTTTGCCTTTTAGTCTGTGGTGTGCAGGGTTAACTCCTCATTCAGTGACGCTAACAAGAAGAGATCTGTTGGCTCAACAAATCTTAACCGCGCTTCCTCTCGGTCACATGCGATTTTGACCTTGGAAGTCAAGATGGCTCACCTCTCGGAGCCTAAGGGTATGTTGCACAATGTTTGTTGCAATCCCTGCGCTCAGACCTGCTTGCTAGTGTTAACGGGAAAGATCAATCTTGTTGATCTCGCAGGGTCTGAGAATAACAAGGTAGCTCATGGCAATCGCTTCACGTACGGTGATATTCATCTGACTCGGAAAGCTCACTGGCAATAACGATCCCTCCCGCATGGCTGAGTCAGCAGCTATCAACACGTCGTTAAGCGTCTTGGGACAAGTTGTCCATGCCCTCAACAGAGGCGAAGTACGTGAACCAGCAGTGTACAGGTCATACCGAGCGCTAATGCTAGCGGTTGCCAGCCCCGGATACCATATCGTAATTCTAAACTTACGCGAATTCTTCAAGATGCTCTCGGCGGTTCCTCAGTTGGTCTTCTCATCTGTAATCTCGCTCCCGGAGCGAAGTTTAGAGCGGATACCCTTAACACTCTACGGTATTTCTGCACCTCCGATGCTTGTCACTCTTTGATCAAAATTCGACCCTCTCAGATTTGCAACGAGGACCAAGAATGTTGAAAACAAGCCTGTCATTAATGAGCAAGGTGGGAACGATTATGTTGTTTCAAGCATGCAACGACTCATTCCCTTGGAAAGATACCCGGCCTGTTCCTAAAGCTCATTTCTCTGCGCCTCCGCCTCCTCTCGCCCAGCTAGCACCTCTTCCTCGCCTCCCTTCCCAGATGACTGATAAACCGCCGCGGCCCCCTGTTTTCTTGGACACTACAACTTCTTCGTCTCACACCACCGTCTCTTCTCGCCCGTCCTTGGCCTTTAAGCGATTAGGCCCGCCTGCTGCCAAAACTGGAGGGCCATCGCGAGTCCCCCGCATATCAGCTGCTAGCATAGCTCCGTACCCCGGGGCTGATCTGCGCATGGAGAGCGTTGTAGGTACTAAGATAATGTCACTCCCAGTGGTATCCGAGCAGGATATGGATGAGCGTGTAAGGAGGATTATTGTCTACACGCTCCTGTCACTGAATATCTTGTAGATCAATAAGGCCGTTGAAGCCGCTCTGAAAGACCGCGTCGAAGCCGAAGTTGCCAAGCGCATAGAAGCCTTGGAGAAGCAACGACAAGAAGAAGAGCAACATGCGCAGAAAGCTCTAGCGCAGACATCGGCGTCAGATGTATCTGCATCCAAGGAGAGCGAACTGCCGTCAAGCATACTCGCTCCCCTATTGAAACGTCACGAGGATCTCGACAGTGAGCTTCGCAGACGGTTAGAAGAGCTTGAGAATAAGTAGTATGTCTTCTCAGTCAGTACCCTACCCCACTGCGTTGACAACAATTCCAGCGAACAGAACAGTAGTCATACCCAAGCTGCTAACGGGCTATCGCCTGTGTCGCGGAAGAAGACCGGTCGAGCGTACGTCGCCTTAGCGCGGGCCCACTCCGAGAAGTGAGCGTAAACCGGATCTCTTCCCCCTCCATCTCACGCGTGCGTAGGGGCGACCTGCAGATTGCTCTGGACCTTTATCGCAAGGCTGAGAGCTATGTGCCGGATAACGTTAAGCTCAAAGAGAGGTGGATATATTTTGTAATTCAAGTGTTCCTGTATAGGCTCACGCTACCTTCTTCCTAATTCCCATAATTTCTGCCTGCTTTCCCTCTGTAGGATCATCGAGATCGAATGGGCTGTCAAGAATAACAAGCCTTTCAACCCTTCGCCCAAGCGGGCGAGGAAAATCAAGAGCCGCAAGAAGGGCAAACCGTCGCACCCCGAACCAGCTGGGGACATGGTTATCTCAGCCACACAGGCACCTCAGTCGGTAGACAGTGACGACGATAACACAGTCGAGAATTTGCTCGAGCAACCAGAGGCTGTGACCGGGGCGGCAATGACAGGGCGCGTCACGCGTAGCATGAAGGCTCGCTTCGGGACAGAGGCGACCAACAGTCCCTCCAAGCGTCGGAGTATGGATGAGGATGCAGATGAGGACACGTTATGCACGCCACCAAAGCGTTTGCGCAAGGAGGATCAAGCTACAAGCGACAACTGGGAGCCGTCAGCGCCTGTCGAAGCCCGCGGTTGATTGACAGTGATGTACGATTCCCGTTCTATGCCCTGAAAGGTGTGTTCTATCTCGATTTGTGTGCTTTTGTTTCTATCTCGGGCATGTCTGCGATCCTCGCCTCCCTATTAGCAGCGACGCTTCGCAATTCTGTGACAAGTACAGGTCTTGAATATCTCGCCGATGTCATCATTGAAATCCAGTTCTCCTTCAGTTCTCCATTTCCTCATGCATGAACGTGCCGACTGTCGAGCTGTATGCAAGAGCGTTCCTTTTCGATCCGTAACCACAGACAGAAGTGCTGGCATAAAACCTTCTCTCCAGGAGGTATCTAGAGTACAGTGGTTTGGCTTATACATACAGTTTACATGCTCCTGGCTTCTTGCGATAGTCTATTGCCCATTCGCTAGGACTCGTGGGACTGGCAGGAGCTGTAGCATTAATTCACCTATCCGTCGTCGCACTCTTAACCTCTTCGGACGAGCAACTGACTGTAACCGAGATCCAAAAAAAGCTGTGTGCAATCTCGATGTCCTTGCTGACGTCTGCTAGCGCCGGCTTTCTCTCTTTTTTTTTGCTACCCGAGCTTGAACGGTATGTTTTTCCTTACCCTTGGCCACCCCCCTACTTAGTAGATGGTAATCCATGCACTGGATATTTTTTCGGGCCGCTGAGTAGGTCACACAGCATCATGTGTATTTGACCAGCAAACTGGCAGGATCGACTTTAGTCGCGAACGTCTACAGACTCCACGGTCCTCTCAAGGCACCAAGCAAGGCACGGATGCTCGGTCCGATATCAATTGGTTAACCCACTGCGATACAAAAACCCGTAATTAATCTCCTCATCATGTATGTGCGCTTTTGTCGGAAAACTAGAATTGTGATTATAATGATCGTAATTGTCCATCAGCCGCATTTTAATTGCCCACAGCCGATTACGAGTGTTATAACCGATGATTCCGGAGAAATTTCACCGCTTTCAGGCCGATTTTTTCTGCTTATAATCGCCATCATAATCGAAATTGTTGATTACAATGGGTGGGAATTATAATGTCAATCTCAGTTTTCCGGCATTGTCCAAGTGGTCCTAGGCCCGTCGTCTCCTCGACTTGTATACCACCGAAGTTCCTCCTTGATCTCCTCTTCCACCGCCGCCCACCGTGAAAAATTTCCCGCGCCATCTGAGGAATGCAGGTTCCCCTGCTAGCTATATGTATCAATTGGGGAGAAGATCGCTATGATGGTAGGCAGTGCTGAAGCACTACCGCTGAGTAGCGTGCAGACATTACTGTAACGATCCCGTCGCCGAATAGGCCATAGCAACGCGGATCTTACACCCGATAGCTGCGGCTGCCAAGCAGCCAAGCATGTATATCTAGCCCTGATTGTTGCGAGCAGCGCTCAGACAGCGCATGAGCGTTTCAATCTGTGTCCAGTTATCTTCGGCAGATCCCTGAGCTGCGTACCTCCTCGAGTTCGTGCCGGTGGGGTCATAATAGAAAACGTAAAACACTTCCACCCATAACCTTAGAGACAAACTGTTCAGCAAGCATCGGACGACAAAATGGATCACGATATACTAGTAATACAGGATGAAGGACGAGGTGGTATCGAAGTCGCTACAAGTACACGTAACCAGGAGGCGAGCCTTGGAGCAGAAGACTATCAACGCGAAGGCGGTAGCACAGGTCAACGCTAATTGATACACAGACGACGCGTAGCGCGGGTGAAGCAGGCCGAAGAAAATGATCAACGAAGCAAAAGGAAAGTAGACGAAAGGATGTCCATGCGTAACTTGAGGGGCTCTCGAATAGGGATGCAAGTTCTAGTTAGAAGACCCGTGGGTCTGAAGGGGTGAAAAGATAAGAAACACAATCACGAGTGAGCATATTGTCCTGCGTAGGGATAGTACGAGGTCGCGGACGAAGGCTGATCTGGTCCGAGCGGCTGGTATTGCGCCTGAGGCGCTTGCGGCGAGACGGAGGCAACGGTAGGTGAAGTTTGAGAAGGAACCACGAATTCAGGAAGCGGAGCTGAAGGGAAGATGGCGCCGAGAAGGAGCTGCTCGGTCGTCGAAGTGCTTGGGTATATCACGATCCCGCCACCATTGGGGAATCGGTCAGGACGGTCCCAAGCACCATAGGCTACCTGTGACTATAGTGAGCCTTAGATACTCCCGACTGTTGGTCGTTCTCACCAAGTTATGTAGGCGGAGGTAACGTGCAAGTGATGCGAAAGCAGACCGGTTCGCGGAGTTAACGGAGTTCTCGGGATGCTTGTTGGGCATGAAAACGCAAATAGGAGGTGAGTGGTGCCGAACCCATGCTGCGACCTCCGCTGCAGCAATTTGATTTTGTGCGACTTGTATGTTGAACGAAGGTGGCCAAAATTCAGAACAGCTAGTGATTACTCAGTTCGGGTAGATCACCAGAGGTGTACAAGCGGAGACTCACGCCTGTCGATCTACGTCAGCAATGGTAACGAACACGTTCTGGGGACCGCCTTGGGCAGTGTGAACAAAAGTCAAGGAGAGTGAGCCGGACCAAGGCCGATGTTGCAGGTCTTGAGCCATAGACAAAGGAAGGAGTGACTCAAGGTGGGTGGAAGGAAGCCGGAAGGCCATGAAGGTTAGCGGTCTCTCCTTCGCAGAATGCATCTATAAATGCACTGCGTCGCCCAGGAACGGCACCGACCGCTCAGGGTCTGAATCCCATGAGAGGACATTAGGTCGGAAGAGTACGTTGGCAGCAACGCGACTCCAGTAAAGCCTTCACTTCCGGAGCGGGACACTGTGAGGACAGCGCCGAGACGGCGGTCAATCGATCTAGGAATATTCTTTGAGCTCTAGTCAGGAACTAATGTCAGGGATACCGGTGAAGGGGCCTTACGACGCGGACATAAACGGAAATCGGGAGAACATATCGGTATTCAACACGACTCCACGCGGCACCCGAGAACACCGAAGAGTGAGGTGTGGTCGACGGATAATTTCCAGCTCGCTCACGATTGGGATGAGAAAGCGTACGTCTGATATGTAAATATCTTATGAGGCTACAGGTGCAGCGTCTCCATTGGCTCGAATTATGGCAAAGATACCTTGCTGCATGGTTTCCGCATCTCAGGGGTTGTGAACTTAAGTACGAACCTGTGAATGTATATGATTTTCCTTGGTATGATTGAGAAGATATCAAAATGTGAATCGACTAGCTGCGTTGCTTAGATCTATTAGTTCTCCCTGACGCAGGCGGGAAGTCCTGTTACGTTGAGCGAGAGAATTTCAGTACCGTGCTCGGCTCTTCAAGACATATAGATAGGCTATGATATAACCTCGTGTGAGCGCGTTGCTGATAGTAGCGCCTACCGAAAAGAGAACAAGGCCTACCGGCACGGGCCGCCGAGAGCTGAGAGCCGGCGGAAGCGTGAGGGCACACGAACTCCCAGAAGGATCTTGCGCACGAACAAAAGGCATGAATCCCACAGATAAGCGGTCGGTCCCGGAAAAGCGGGTACGTCGGGGAGAAGCGGCCAGATCATAGTCGTCATTATGTGCCCGTCGTTGTTGTCGCCGTTCCCTGTACGCGCCCTATGAGTGGTCGCACGCTACTGCTCGGGTGTAGAGTGATCGCTGCGTTAGTTTCTGAAGAACCCTCACCAGATCGTCAAGGCAATGACCGGTGCGCGGCGGTCCGTCCGCAATTATTACAACTAAAAAGCCTGGTCCCTCAGCCAGTCCGTTGTCACCGAAGCGCATACTAACGGTCATGCTCATATCACGATGTCATCTAGCATGAGGTAGGCTTGTCTTCGTGCTGGGATCATAGTGAAGACGTGGCGGGAACGAGGGCGTTACGAGAACTTGGGTCGGAGAACACAAAACATGTGCTACAGATCGCCCTTGCCAACTGAACCCGGTTAATTGGCTCAGGAAAGCAGAAGCACGATGGAACTATCAAGACGAGATTTAGCTCTTCGAAACGCGAATGTAACTCCCAACGCGTGCGTCAAACATGCATACCCTTTGTCGCACCGGTGGCTGCCGCGGAAAGCTTCGTTTTGCCAGGCGAGCCTACGGCAGGAGGTCATGTGTCTCAGGATGAGCTCAAGGAGGGAATGGCATGAAGGGTGGAATACGGTGAACCTGGTCCATCTAATGCACTATCGGGGGTATAAGCGGCACACGTAACATGAGACCGCGCGTAATAGGTAGTTCTTGTTCTCTATCAGGAAAAGAGAGAGCAGGCAATTGTCCAGAACACTTACCATTCGGGCTCGGGATTCGGTGAAATAGGGAGAGCGAAGAGCGCTTCGTAATGGTGATCGTAACCGTTCCAAGGCTTGTCGTGGTGTAGTGCTGACGTGTTTGGATCCTAGGGCGATAAATATTCGGGAAAAACTATTTCCGGGCTCGCGTGGGAGAAAAGGGTGGCTCTGTCGTCACGATTGTCATGGAGTGGAAGATGAGAGTGAAAGATTCGAGGAAGCGAGTGGCGCGCTCAATTGCAAAGTCAGGCACGTGCTTCGCTGCAGAGACTATTCGAAAGCGGCCGACGTGAGACAAGCTCTTCCATGTCTGGACCACTATCCGCCGCCTTCCACCATGCACATACAATCCGGCAAATCCTTAAAAAACCGCCGTCTGATACTATTCTTCAAGTTAACGGCTGGGTTAAATCATTGCGCTTGCAAAAACGCGTCGGGTTTGCCATGATTTCGGACGGAACATGTGCGCAGAGTCTTCAAGTTGTCTTTCCGGACCCCAAACTTCCGCAAAGGTCTGTGCTCTTTTCTCATATGAGATTCGGGACCCATCTCTCCTCCAAAAAGACTCACCAACGGTGCGAGTGTCTGCATAAGTGGCAAACTTGTATCAAGCCCTGGAGCCAGTCAGGACACAGAGCTTGTCGCGACTGATCTCAACGTATTAGGGCGCTGTGATCCAGAGGTGACGCCTCGACATAGCTTTCTCGAATTACAACTTGACGTTGGCTCTATACA
Source organism: Vararia minispora EC-137 (assembly GCA_022160365.1). Classification (NCBI taxonomy): domain Eukaryota; kingdom Fungi; phylum Basidiomycota; class Agaricomycetes; order Russulales; family Lachnocladiaceae; genus Vararia; species Vararia minispora. The sequence continues at coordinate 71,346 of MU273565.1, forward strand.
TAGACGTACCCGATCCAGAAGCAAGCTTTGACCGTCGAATACCTCCGTGAACATGCGCATCTTCGTGCACGCACCGAGAGCCCCGGGGCAGTGCTCCGCTTCCGGAGCAACGTTATGCGCACTCTCCAGAGCTTCTTCGAGGTTCGCAATTGAACTACATGGCCCCGTTTTTCGGCGTACTCACCGTAAGATACCACATCGCAGAGCCATGACTTCTGTTACACCCACACACCCATCGTCACCAGCAACGACGCAGAAGGCGCAGGCGAAACTTTTCGTCTTGCGCCCGTTGCTGATAGTGACGGCTCAGCTTCGCAAGAGTTCTTCTCTGAGCCGGCATTTCTGACCGTCTCCTCTCAGTTGCATCTGGAAGCTGTGGCAAATGCTGTTGCTCGCGTCTGGACGCTTAGTCCGTGTTTTCGTGCAGAACGCTCACAAACGAGCCGACACCTCGCGGAATTCTGGATGCTGGAGGCCGAGTGGGCATTCGTTCAATCAGTGTACCAAGTTTGTGATGCGACCGAGGCGCTGCTCAAAAACGTCCTTCGCGCCTCTTTGTTGTCACTGGACGCGGCCGTTCTCTGGCGGGCAGGGGACGAAGAAAAGCGCGCGAGAGTGGAGGTGGCCGCTTCGGATGTACCCTGGGCGCGTATGACGTACGGAGAGGCTATTGAGGTCCTTCGAGCGCACTTGGCGGTACATCCGGGCGCGTTCAAATTCGCTCCCGAGTGGGGAAAGGGCTTACAGAGTGAGCACGAGCGCTGGCTTGCAGAACAGTATGCGAGAGGCCCTGTTTTCGTCACTGACTACCCTACCACACTCAAGCCATTTTACATGCGCGCAAATGACGACGGTCGGACGGTTGCATGCTTCGATCTTCTCGTGCCACAGATTGGCGAGCTGATCGGGGGCTCGCTTCGCGAGGAACGCGAGTCGAGACTCTTAGAGGCACTGCACGCCCATGGCCTCGATGCCGAGGCGTACCGCTGGTACCTCGAGCTCCGAAAGTATGGCGGTGCTCCCCACGGCGGATTCGGGCTAGGTTTCGAACGCCTCATCAGCTGGATCTCTGGGATAGACAACGTGCGGGAGTGCATTGCTTTTCCGAGGTGGGCCGGTAGGATGCTACTATAGTCGTTTTCCACGTTGCCACAAAGCTGCGCACTGGACTGGTTTCCGTTTAGCAGTACGCCATGGATCCGATGTTCAGCCGTAATCGTATTGAGAGGACTTTCGATGTACGCAACTATCAAGCTGCTTCGCACCCTGGCGAGGCGCTCGGCGTTGTAAGTCAACCGAACTGGCAAGATTGGTGTCCTCGCGCGATGTGTTGTAATACGAACTCAAAGTATATGCCGATCTTCAGGCTCTCGGGGCCAGCGCGGCAACCGGAGAACTCCTTCGCGCTCCCTATCGGTCAATTCGGGGAACTATCAAGGACCGCTTCCTGCGAGATTCTGTTCTAATGCTACTGGGCTTAGGAAGGGGCATCCGTCTTCACTGGGGCCTGTTTCAAGATGACCTCGTGAAAAGTAGCCTCTTCCCAATGATAAAGAGGCATTTACCTCTTCCAGGACCATCCTTCACTGCTAAGGATGACGTATCTCCTACGGTCAACAAGCGCCATCATGTGGTTCTCGAACGAAGTAATTGTGCTATCGCCCTATTCACACGGTGGAGGTGCCTGCAAGGAGATCATTCAGCTGAACCACGCGACTGCGAGCGACTTCGTAACAACTTTCAGTCCGCCGCCAATTTTTTCACTCGCACGGAAACGCCTACCTTATGAATTAATCGCTCACATTATGACGACGCTACATCGTCCGGCCTTCACAAGACGGATATCGCACTACCCCGGGAATTTCCATGGACTACAAGTCTCCGAGGCCTTTCCAGCTAGGGCCCGATAACCCGCTGACTCGGACGATCCCGAGCTCGGCTTGATTTTCTCAAGCCGCTACGCATCTACTCCCGCTATCCCTTTGAGAAGGCACAGTTGAACAACGTTTTATCGCCTTCCTTGAGTCAACTGCATCTCAGCGGCCAGCGCTTTGGTCAACGCCTGCCTCCTATATGTCGTCGGCAAGCGCCGTTGGCCACAGTGACCCCGACTGATTGTCTCAAAATTCTGAGGAACGTGCTGACACCTTGCCCACGCGCAGCGGTCGTTTATGGATAGTCTGGGAATTGTGGCTTGCTGGACGACAACTTTGCCCTCAGCCGGCCAAGCTCGCGCAGCGCTCAATCTAGCTTGTGGCAAGGCTTGTGGTCAGTTCGACTCTCCCAAGGTTTCTCTAGGATGGCCTCCCCACTAGTACTTGAACCTGGGCAGGATTGTTGTATCTACGGATGCAGAGATACAAGTAGGTGATATCTTTGCTTTCTCATACCAGTTTTAGTAGAAAGAAGGATCATATTTTCATCCTTTGTGCTGAGCAGCACTGAGCAGCAGCGACTCCGAATTGCACGACCATATCACACGAGCTGAGTTTAATCCTAGTCGATAATGCTCGCTACGCTTCCAATTACTCATCAACGTAGCAACTTGGATAACCACAATAGCAGTTTTGGGTGGCAGTGATGCGGTACGCTTCCCGGAATATAGGCTTGTGTCAACTGGTGCACGCACGGTTCGGTCCGATAGAACTCCCCTCTCTCGGCTCGACAGGAAGCAGGGGCTATGACAGCAACGAAGCTATAACTCCTAGCATACAGTACTTGACGTCGAGACGTGCAGTACACCGGCAGCAGGGTTGTATTGTGGCTAGGTGCCACTCAAATCTTCTTGGCGGGTGTTAAGGTGATGGCTTTCGGTGCGGACCTCTCTTGGCTGCCCTGAAAACGTGGCTATCGCGAAATATCAGAATAATAGTACATCAGGGAAAAGCAGACAGCGATGGCGTATGTGAACCGCAAGCATGATTTTTGTGTACTTACATCTAAAAGAATCGAATTTTCTGAATTTCTGATTCTTTTACAGCGAGTCGCCACCCCAAGAAAAAGTTATCCGCGTCAGCAGCTACGAGAGACATCGGCATTTGCCGCTTGGACACATCACGTCGACACGGCTTGGCTGGGTATTACTACTATTAGGCATACCCATACTTCATTCCATGCCCTAGGCTAACGTAAAGTCCGGACGCGCGCAATCCTGAAGCCGCGCCGTCAATGATGTATAGTATATACTCAACTTGAGACAGTTAACGAGAAGTCGTCATCCGAGAGAGCGGGGTGACCCAGCTAGGAGCTACAGTGAAATCCACGACAATGAGCAGAGACAAGGGAAAGGAGAGGGACAGCGAGGTAAAAAGTAAATAGTGTACACAAGCGATGATCAATCCAGGTAAGAGACCGCAATGGCGGTCATGAAGAGGAGTAGGTGTGGTTTGGCGCCGGGGTCGTGATCTCTTGATAAATGAGGACTGCGAGCACCGCAGAGGATAAGAACCCTTGAGTGCCAAGAGGGGAAGGATGGCAATAGCCCGCACCTTTTAGTTCTTCTTTACCAAGCGGTTCGGGGCCGTCAAAATCAAAGAACGATGGATCGAGTGGCGGAGCAGTGGGTTCATCTTCTGGGTCATGGTAGGACTATATCCTATCGTCAAGACACGTATATTCACCGACACACGCACGATTCGGACACACCTCAAGATATGGATGCCTCAGAGCCTCTGAAACGTCGATACGCTTTTTGGGGCTGAAGGTCAGGCATTTTTCCAAAAAGTCGATAGCCTGCGCGTTGAGAAATGGTCAAGGCACGTCAGACGGTCGTTAAAGTGATGCGCGCACGAGCGGATTCGCGTTTGGAAAGAGCTGACTGAATGGTCTCTTTTTTCGGAACGGCAGCGCGCGAAGGTACTCGCGCGATCGCTGCGAGGTGATGGCATAGAAATCATCGAGCGAGGGCGTACCGAGGATGTCGAGAATGATGGAGAGCTGAGAGTGATCTGCACTGCGGTGTGAGGGGATACTTTTCTTGATACATTGAGCTTACAGTCTCTGCCAGGGAAAAGTGGCTTTCCGGTAAGCATCTCAGCTAGGACACAACCGACGCTCCACATGTCAATTGCACGCGTATATTCTTTGAAGGTGAGCATAACTTCGGGCGCCCGGTACCAGCTTCTCGCAAAAATCAAGAGATGGTACAGGATGTCACATAAGCGGCGCACCGTGTTGCCACGTATTCTGTCAGAAAATTACTCCCGTCGTCGACATTTGGAGGAGGTCGCGCGGATCGTGCGAGACCGAAATCACAAAGCTAAATACAAATTGGTAGTCAAGCCGTAGAAGCGCGAGATGGACACACGCACCTTCAGATCGCAGTTCGCGTTCAAAAGCAAGTTAGACGGTTTTAAATCACGGTGTAGTACGTCTGCTGAGTGGAGAGCTTTGAGTGCGCGGAGGGTCTGGGTGAGGGAGTGAAGGCAAAGGATTGGAAAAGGAACGGAAAGGCGAACCTGGTATATGAAATATTGGCAATGGTCGTCCGAAAGTGTCTGCGTTCGGATGACGCGATGCAGATCCGTCTCCATGAGCTCCTGAACGAGATAAACCTCCCGAAACTCCTCGATGGACGAGGGTTGAAGGATATCGAGGATGGAGATGATGTTCTCGTGATGAAAGTGGCGAAGGAGTTTGATCTCACGGAGAGTACGCAGGCAGAACATCGAGTGGTCGAAAGGTGTGATTCGCTTTATCGCTACCTTGCGCTGGGACGGGACATGGACTGCAGAGCTGAATGAAACCTTAGCCAGAGACGCGCTCGGAGGAAGGGGAGGACGCACCAGACGATGCCGTAGGCGCCCTCGCCAATAACGTCCAGGAGCTGGTAGTTCTGTCCGACAACGAAATTTGCGACGCGAGGATCGACGAGGCCTTCTTCCATTGTCACGGTTAGGAACGCCGAGGAATTCGAGAAAAAAGGTGTTGAATGGCCGCAACGTTGCAAACTGCTCGGATGGCCGTCCTATGGGACCACGCGTAAGGACAATCACGCCCAGTCGATGTGTCGATACCGCCGCTCCCAGCTCGGCTACTGTTCTCTTTCACCACCGCATCGAACCGCTTCGCCATCTTTTCCTTGACGTCTGCTCGTCTTCACCCATATCTTTTCTTTCACATTTCCTGGTGTCATGCTGCGCTTGGTCACCGACTGTGCCTAGGCTCGTTGTGATCTACTTAATAAATCGCCGTGTCGGGCCGCGCCTCATCCCGCTCGCTTTAGTACGATCTTAGGAGCGGACCCATACGTGCAAGCTTACACTTACACCGGTTTGAGCTTGTGTGTGGCGCCTGTTTTTTTCCGATCCGCGATGTATACAGTCACACTCTACAAGGTTGGCTAGCGCTATCGTCCATCCGCTCCCCCTAGCTCGTGTACGGATACACATTGATGGTCTAGTACCCCTCGCGGCGGTGTACATTCCTGCTCCTCGATGCTTGTCGGCTTACCGGTTAACCTGTGCTGTTTTTTCGAAGGCGGGTAGAGGAGCTTCACGGTCACAAGCTGGAGATATCCACACTTCCGTCGTCGTCTGCATCCGGCAACCGACTAGATACGGTCAACGAGTCACTCTCAGTCACCTCCAAGTGTGCTCTCCGACAAAAGGCTCGACAGTTACTCGACTTTATGATCCAGAGCTTTGATGTGCCTAATGAACTCTGCGGTATACGCAGTCGGAGTGCAACATTGTCGTCTACCATGTCACCAGTACCGCTCGCTGTCTGAGGGCTAGTGTTTTGATTTAAGGCCCTTGTATCTGTCTTTTCAACGGCATGGAACGATAAGCTAACGATAGTCTCTTCTATTTGCATTCCTTGCGGATGCTGTTCACCTTTGACCTCTCAACTACATGGCGTTTTCGTCTGTTTGGTCGTGGTCTTCACGTTGACTCGAAAGTAGTATGACTACCGAAGCCGATTGATCGCCCCACATACCACCGCACTATGAAGGTTGCACACCCGCAAGGTAGAGGCGCGGGCAAGCTAGCGAAGGTACATTTTGAAAGCTCGATTCTCGATAAGACGCATGGAATCGTTGCAGGGTTCAAACGGGTTCCCTCTCCAGCTCAACGGTCATCAAGGCTGCCAAAGCTGCATGATCTGAACTTTGCAGAAGATGTATCTACGGATCACCTGCATGACTTTGAGGTTTATATTTTCCCAGTCCTTAAACGAGCGAAGACCACTATCGTTGCAGAGGTCTTGATCTCGGATTCCACAAGCCATCTATTCAACAGTATTATCCAATGCATTGCCAACAACGAGGATATTCACTTTGTGCCTAGATGTGTCCGGAAGGTCGTTGTCCCTGCACTCGATAGTCCCTGCGCGCCTGTAATCTAAGGGTCAGAACATAACTCTCGAGAACCGAGACCGCGGATTTGTACACAGCGTAGTGCGTCTCCGGCTGCAAGGGCAATGAAAAGAAAAACTCAGAGAGATTCAGGGACGTCTTGCTCCGTGCGCCGGACATCGTAAACCTCAACCGGCACGCGAGCGACATGCCGAAGGCACTGCAAAACCTTGCGGCCTTTGCACGACACGCCTTCGAGAGATGGATCGTGCGTCTGCTTAGTAGTACTCTGGTGGATATTAGTCGCGTCAGGTGCTTTCATGCTCGCACAGTGGGCATTAATACTAGTAGCAAATTTTAGGGTATAAAGATCTATTCGTCGCCAGAAAGACTGCGGTAAAGTGTGAGGTATAGATGTTGTCTCGGAAGAAAAAGCTCAGACAGTCGGCCAGACGAAAATCCACGTGACCGATCAGGGCATTTTTTAGAAGGTCAGATCGGGCGCGACATCCGCAAGCGGCGACTGCCTGCCGCCTACTGCTCGACTAGTCCTCTCTTCGGGCTCCAGCTCTTGTTCTCGGCCAGTCATTCTCCACATTTCCCTATTTCCCGATCATCTCCGCCGCCGACGTTTCCATGCCCAGCGCGGACAAGAACGATCAGGAGTCTCTCACGGAGAAGGACAAGGAGTTGAGGGATAAGCCCTCCAAGGCCAAAGGTGCTTCTAAAAGTGTGCCATTTTCTTCTTGAATTCCTTCTTAATTTTTCTCCTCAATCCGCATCGCGCTCACAGCCAAGGATCTCTCCCATGTTCCATGCAAGTTTTTCAAAGTCGGTTCTTGCACTGCGGGCGCATCTTGCCCCTTCTCCCATCATGTCCTCGAGCCCGGTCAGGCCAAAGATGTCTGTGCATGGTTTGTAAAGGGAAACTGCAAGTTTGGCCACAAATGCGCTCTCGCCCATATTCTGCCCGGTCAACCCATGTCCATGGACCGTAAGAACAAGAAGGCCGCTCAAGCCGCCAATGCCGCTGCCGGTGGCAAGGAATCTGGTCGTGGGAAGGCCAAAGGTCACGGCGAACGAGGGGGGCGTGGTTCAAGCAACGCGCTATTATCAGGCTCCACCGCGCCAACGCGAATTCTGCAGGGTGGCTCAACTCGCGCGCCAATGCCGATGGCGCTAAAGGCGACCATTTCTCCCTCGGCGCCCGCACCGCCGCTGAAGGACACTGATTTTGCTGCCCTCGGGATGCCTGACGAGGAAACGAAGCTTCCTAGTGCGCCTGCCACACGTAGGGCGTCCGCCCTTGCGTCCGGCCCGTCGGATGACACGACAGCTTCACCGAGGCCGGATGAGGAGTCGTCCAGCACTCAGCTCAGTCCCTCTCATTCTCCTCTGCCTTCCAGCACGCCCTCGCAGCCAGTCCGCATCAACGATTCGACCACCTCTGCCGAGCTCGGGCCGATTGGATCGCCTAGGTCCGCGTCTTCGCAAGAGCTGCCTAAGCGCGTCAACGGCTTCTCTCCGGCAACCTCCCCTTCTCGCGCGACCGGTTTCCTTTCCACGTCACCATTCTCAGCCCCGGGCACGCAATCTGTCTTTTACTCTGAGCAATCAGAACTTCCTGCGCGGTCAGGGATCGCTGCCTCGTTGGGCGCTACCCGTTCATGGGCCGAGTATGGTCGCTTACCAGCTGGCGGGGTGAAAGAGGGTGCAGGCGACGTCGTTGTGGTCGAGGAGGACCTTGAGGAACTCATTCCAGGTTCTCTGTCCGATCTCCTCACGCCAGAGGAACGCTCACGGCGATACTCGCGCACCGTCGCACCCAACAGCGCCGGCCTTGCCCCCGGTATGGCTTCTCCTAGCAGGGAGAGTGCCTGGGGAGCTGGTCCGCGTCCGAGTATTGAGTCCCACCATCATCGCTATTCGCGCTCTGTACCTGCTCCCACCCTCCTCGGCGACATCAAGTCGATATGGTCGGATGACAGTAAAGGCCAGCCACCACCGGTGGGCTCACCGCGTTCGTCCGCGATGGAACGTGCAGTCACAACTGGCCAAGTTCCCGGTCTTGGTACACCTAGCTCGTTCAAGTCATCATCAGCATTCGGCGGGCGGTCGTACGCAGAGGATCACGTCTCTGCATTCCTCTCCCCAAGCAATGCCTCCGCCGCCTTTCTGCCCGGTGCTCATTTCCTTGGTGCAAAGGGAATGCAGCGTACAAGCAGCGGGGGCTTGCGGTCAGGCACGTACGTCACCGGGCCGAGTGCGAACGCGGCGAATTTGCTCGCGCGCCTGAACGAGCCAATCCCGCCGCACTCCGCCGGACATGCGCGTACGCAGTTCGACGGGGCGTCCGAGAGCTATAACGGCCAGCCGTTCCAGCTTGGCGGGCGGCCAGGTGAGCTCGATGACCGGCATGGCATGTCACCGTCCGCACTCGCGCTACAGGCACATGCGCCAGGTCAATCGCTGCCGCAGGGTCTTGCCGCCGGGTACTCACGCATCCATGCTCTTCCCCCACCACCCGTGATATCCTCGCCATCAGCTTCAAGCGCATTCGTACCTTCACAGCCGGGCACCTTCACGACTGGGACGAGCTTCACGGGCCCGCCAACAGGCCCAGGCTTCGGCGACTGGTTGGGCATGTCGCCGGGCAAAGGCGGTGTCGCGGACCACATGCGGGCGGGTCTCGCATTTGACACCGTGCCGCCTGGTCGCCTATCGTACTCGAACACGGTCTCTGCCGGCCGTCCTGGGGCCGCGCCGCCAGCTGCCGTGCGCACGCCGAGTGGCAAGAGCTGGGTGACGCCGACGAGCCCGCTCAGCAGGCCGGTTGCAACAGATGAGGAAGAGCCGCTGTTCGATCTCGAGTGAGCGAGGTTACCGACGAAAACCGTGCAGACAGCACACGGATGGACACTCCTGCTCCTTTAATAACGATGGCCACAGATTTGTATGTGACGCCCGGATTTCCCTGGGCCTAATGCGTACTGTGTACTTACCAGACTGAGACACACACTTGCCTTACCGCACGGGGCCCGTTGGTTGTGTATTCTGTTGTAGCTGTACAACTCTGCCCTCATTCTCCTTCATTCTGTTTCTCTTTGCCATATTCATACGTAAGTTTTATTACCCTCTGCCTTACCTCGTCCGCCTACATCATTTCGACCTCTTCACATGACATGGGTGTACGATTTTATCGATGCAGATTCGTCCTTGTATATACGCGAGACAGTCGATTAGTAGCGATCTAGCTCATGCGTCCATTGACTTATCATGCTCTTACGGCCAGACAGACCTCAGCTCGTCACAGAAGTTGAAGTTCTCTACGCCGTCTACCTGATTGGCGCAGGCTGAACGTCGATCATTGACCGTTACTGTACAATAGATATGCGAAGACAGTAACTTCCGGTATGTTTCATAAGTGACACATGAGTATGCCTGACGCTTGGGAGCGGTCTGAGAGGTCTCCCTTGACCCCTACGGATGTCGGTCGGTGTACTCACCGGACTACCAGCCCCCGATCGGAGCCCAGAGAACACGGGGCAGCGTCTTAGTCACTCTGAGGAAGTGCACAATAATCGGGTGATATCACACAGTTATGTTTGAAGACTTATGAACCCCTCCAGCCGTGCCATACAGGCGCTCAGTCTTGACCATAATTGATGCCTTCGGATTTCCGCTCTCATCCTAGGAAGAAACATAGAAAACTTTGGCTTACCCTTGGATTCCCCGCGAACGAGGACATGTCCACAAGACCCTGGTAAAAAAAGACAGTGATTCGGACGAACAGGGGCAAGAACTAGTCTGTCGCATTGCTGTCTCAAGCCAGTTGAAAGGCTTTTGGTTTGGACAGTCAGCAAGACACAATTTGGGATAGCATCATCAGTACGGTATGATGGCTGGGTCAGTCGCACAAAATCTGCTTCCTTCCTTGGGTAATGAAAGGCAGCCGCTTCTCTATGGAATGTCCCTTCAGTCCGGGAAGTAACGGGTCGTTCCGCAGATTTACAAATAAAGCAGAAGTCTTATGGATCGGCTGCAAAGCGCAACATGGACTAACTCATCAAGCCAGGCGTAAGTTTGCTGAAGCGAAAGGGGTGGATGCGAGCCTACAAAATGGAAAGCATGGACAAAGTCTAGCCGACGCATCCTAGCACAGCGCGACAGCACACTGCGACCCGAAGGAAGATGCAGCTCCGTTTCACGCGCGACAATCTGCTCAACACGGTTCTCCGGGACGAGCAAGGGACGCCTTTATACCGCATTGAGACCGCCTTCAAATGGCTCATCGCCAGGGAAACGAAAATCTCGCGCTTCTTTCCCGGGCCAAGCAGAGCCACGGAAGAAGTTGTAGTCCCCCGGCCCGTCAGGGCAGACAACGCGTCCGACACAGATATCATTATGTCAGAGATGGAGGAGCATCTGGTCGCGCAGATCGAGTGGCACCGCTTCGGCGACTCGGTGTTCAAGTTGGGAGAAATGGAGACTAAATTGAATAGGTACATGCCGGGGAGAAGTCTCATCGTCGGGTACGCATCTATCGTCGCAGACGGCATTGCTATTGGCTGAAATTCACACAGGAAGCGTACCTTTGTCGCGTCAAACGGTGTGGAATACAAGTGGTATAGCACCAAGTACCACTGCTGGGTGAGCAAGACCGCATTCTGGCGTCGACAGCGGCGGCTGATTCTCAACAGCTGACAAAAGGAGATCTGGTCTCCGACAGTATGCACGTCGGACTGGTAGCTCGGTACCATAGACGCTCCTTCGGCATCCTTGGGAAGGAGTCGCATTACCCCTACCTTGAGATTGCGGATGAACTCATGTCGGTCCTCGACGAGGTCATGATGACGTTTGTGTGGGTTGAGCGACGTCGGGAACAGCGCGAGAGACAGCACGGGCACAGGCAAAATGTTATTACGAGAATACTGTAACACCGTTGAATGCGCCGTATATGTAGGACCCTGGACTGCACGTACCTTTTATTACAAGGACATGGCAGTCAGAATGAGTCGGGGTGTACATGAGAATCGACGGAACGCGCGTGAGAGCTGAAGCCAAGGCGCACAGGTTCGCACGCGCAACGGTGTGACATTGACCCCTTCCGCCATGGCCCCCTCCTCCCTACCCCACCCCCCCAAGCGGCGCAAGATTTTAATGTCTCCTGACGACGATGATGCACTTATTCAAGATTTAGAGGCGCGTCTTACCACAGCCGTCGCCGCGAAGAAATCGCTCAACCCGCTCGTGGATCTCCTGGACGTCGCGCTCTCGGCTTCCAGCCCAGCGCGTGTGCATAAAGCCGTCTACTCCCTTTACCGTGTCTTCGTAGTTGTAATTGGAAGTGGGCTATTGGACGCACAGGAAGAGGAAAGGGCACGCGTCGTTAGAGCATGGATTCAAGAGAGGCTTAGTTCTTTTACTTCGTTCCTGGTCGGGCTGCTGAAGGATGCTGAGCCCACGCTCCAGGTGCGTCGTCTCATAGTATAGCATCTTCGACCATGGGTTCATCGCATGCAGGCGTCAGCATTGCGTATCCTGATGTCTTTGCTGAAGCATATGTCGACTTCGTTAAGCAAATCGTCCGCTCATCCCCAGTTCCACGTTCCATTCTTCAAAAAAATCATCGAGGCCCTCCTTGCTGCACCCCCTTCGCAGCGCACTGAATCGAAGAGTGAGGACGACGGGCGGCTGGACGATAATGTACGGGATTTATTCGCGAAGACGTGGCTGAACGTCTACGACGATGTGCGGTGGTTCTTCTTAAGGGATTGCAGGTGCGTGTTTCCTCCTTGAACTGACTCCCATCTTATTTGCACCAAATACAGCCCTGTCTCGGAACAGCTCGCGATGCAGAAACACCCTCGAGCGTACGAAAACCTTCTCGCACTCTTAGAGAGCCTGCAGAGGTTCCCTAGAACGCAGTCAGACATCAATACCTGGTGGGTGGAAGAAGTTGGCATAAAGCCGCCCAGATTTAAGAATTCCGGAGTCTTCTCTTCTGCCTCCGACGATGACGAGCCTGCCTCCGATTTGGAAGATGATTGGCGCAAGTTTTTCGACGAGCCGTCCGAGAAAGATGCCGGAAGGGGTAAGAAAGCCGCGCCTTCTGCACGCTTGAACCAGATGACAGTCCACCAATCGCTGCATGCCCTGACGAGCCATCGCGCAGTGTTCACACGTGCTTGGCTTGGGTTGTTGCCGCATCTGTCTGACCCGAGGAGGCTGGATAGTAGTCTTGCGTTGCGCGCTCTTAATGTTATGCATCAAGGCGTCATGCCACACCTCACGAGAGCGATCATGGTCATGGACTGGGTTGGGTCGTGCGTAGACTACGGTATGTTTCGCCGTATTCTTCGGCTACTTACGCTCATCAGGACCAGGTGGCGTTGTTGGCCTCCTCGCGTTGAATACATTGTTCATCCTGATACAGGACTACAATCTGTGCGCTTACTTTTTTTGAAGCTCCTTGTGAGCGGAATTGACGTGAAGCTAGTGACTACCCTGTCTTCTATACGCGGCTGTATGCATTCCTGGACAGAGACCTACTCCATCTCAAGCATCGCGCCCGGTTCTTCCGTCTGGCGGAGCTTTTCCTCAGTTCGACGTACGCCTCATGTAATCACATCCCATAGACAGTGAGTTCACCCATCTTGACAGACACCTGCCCGCGACACTACTCGCCTCCTTCGTGAAACGTCTCTCTCGTTTGACACTTAACGCGTCACCTTCCGGGATTGTGATGACCATCCCATTCGTGTATAATATCCTCAAGCGGCACCCCGCGCTAATGGTCATGATCCATCGTGACAGCGACGAGCTCGGAGATCCTTCCCACGGTACAATTTCCTCATCCATATCTTATTCATGAGCTCAATGGTACCACCTCAGATCCATTCTTGGCGGATGAGCCCAACCCAAACGCAACGCAGGCGCTTGAATCATCTCTTTGGGAGCTTTGTTCGATGAGGCGGCACTATCACTCTGGTGTCTCAACGCTTGCGCGAATTTTCGAAGAGGCTTTCACGAAGCCTGCTTATCCATTGGAGGATTTCCTTGACCACACCTATTCCACGGTGCGTTCTCATACAGATCAAACCAACTAAAGGTATTTATGAAACGACTAGCTCCTTGACACCGAGTTCAAGCGCAAGATAAAAAAGGACCCCGCCGTCGCGGACGAGCTGCCCCGGGCACTGTTCAACATTTCCGATGCCGCTCCTACGGCCACATCCGACCCCGTCGCAGAGCTCTGGTCCTTCTCGTGTTGACCACTACCATTACGCATTCTGTGCCAAAAGTACGATAGCGGGTGCATACAGCAGCCATTTCGTCGTTGTGCTACATGGGCAGTGATCTGCAGTCGTAATATGATACAGTCCGGGACCTACAAGGCTCCGGGAATATACACGTACAGACATTTTTCGCGCGAGTATGCCGTGATCATATTCCCTCCTCCTCGTCCTCGTCGCCCGACACCTCTGCGTTTTCGCGGCCAACCTTGGCCATGAGCTGCGCGAGGTCCTGCTCGTCGGTCTCGGACACGGCCTTCGGCTGTGGGAGCAGTGAGACGGTAACTTGAAGAGAAGATGATGACACGCCTTCATCTTCACGACGAGGGATCCACCGTCGTTTTCTATCGTGCCCTGGATGACTTCAATCGCGCGCTCTAGCCTCTCCACCGCGGCGTACTTGTCTGTCGCATTGGTACTCAGGACGTACAGTGGCGGCGCGACCAGCTTCGCCTTGATTGGAACGGCTTCAGTGCTCGCGTCTTCGCCCGCGCGCAGCGCTTTCTTGATCGCGTCAATACCAGCCGTCGTGTAGCAGGTCAGCTCAATGTCCGCTCGAAGCTTAATCGGCTGCGGTGTCAGGCGACGCGCGATGGTGGCCATGAGTAGCGAATGCGTCGCAGTCGGTATTTGCGCGGGGAGTGAACCGAAGACAGCGTCGGGCTCGCTGGGAGCATACTTAATCAAATCACGATGAAAAACGCAGATTGTGGGCGTACGTGAGCGCAAGCTTGAACGCGTCGTACGGGTGCCCGTACTTCCTGCCGAGGGGCCAGGCGATCGTCTCATAGAGCTGCTCGAGTCTCTCCTCTTCACTCGATCCGGGCGCAACATGCACCTCCTCCGCCTCTTCGCCCTCTTTATCAGCCTCCTCTTTCACTGTCGCAGCTTCTTCTTCCTTGTCCTTTGCCTGAGCATCTGGATCGAAGGTCGGGAGGCGTGAAGCAACATGCCGGAGGATAGAAGAGACGGTCTTGGACTTCATGTAGCGCTCCTCGCATTTTGTGATGTCTTCAGGTGAGACACGACGTTTTGAAAGGTCAATATATCCTATATTCCGGAACTATTGGCACCAGTGGTGGCAGAAAACGGTCAGGGATTGAGGCACGGACCCTTCTCCTTGTCGACACGCAAGACAACAACGACCTCGTTACGGCCGACACGGATAAGCTTCTGGATAGAACGAATACGTCTGCGCGATAGCTCTGAGAGCAAGATCATGCCTTCGATGTTGTCGTACTCGAGCTGTTCCCGACATGAGCCCCATCGCGTCGACACGCGCAGCACAGATTGCAAACACACCAGCTTCACGTACGCACCCATCTCTGCGATCTGACGGACCTGGACCATGACGAGCTCGTCGACCTCAGGGTATTTTTGCTCGTAATACCGCATGCTGTGCGAAATTTGAGAGGAAGGAAGGGTGGAGAGCTGGGGCACCGATGAAGTATAAATTGAAACATTGCACGTCCTGACTCTGAACGCGGATATGTGGCTCGGCAATCGCCGACGCGACCATGACGAGGTCTCCATCCCTCCCGCGGTGCTCTCTTCTCTCTTACCCGCACTAGTACTCTCCCTTGAAATCTACTATCTCAGAGGCACAACCGAGTTCAATTGCTTTTGAGTCGTACACACACTCCTCCTAACGCGTTCCCTTCTGCGGTCTCCCCCGAACTGCCGTTAATCAGGAACTCGAGCCCCGTTCAGGCGAGGCGTCGTATCCTCCGTGCAGATTTGTTTTCTTGCGTATGATCTGCGTCTACCTTTGAGAAAGAACCTGATTCCGTCTCATCCATGTCTTCGTCCTTGGATTTTGGCCTAGTACGCAGGACCGTCGGGCTGAGACAACAGTGGGTAGGGCCCTATGAATCCCTCTCTAGCCTTCGTACACTGCCTCAGGAGCCTTGCACTTCTACTACCATCGCTCTCCCTGTGGGCCGAACTGCTCACAGTGATGCCCTCTGCATCTGCTGTCTTCTCTCCTGCCTCCCGCTCTCGCGCCATCTCCAAACCCGTCTATTACCCCAAACGCCTCCCCGCACCCCCTCTCGCCCTCGCCTCCCGCTCCCGCGAGAAAGAGAACGCCGCGCCCATAGCGAACACGATACCCCTTCCGGATGACAATGGCGTCCCGCTCTGCCTCCTCAAGTGCGCTGCCGTGCGCGCACGCCGTGAGCATGCGATGCAAGACCGCGTTGTCGCGATGCCCGCCCTCATCGTGCCGAGGCCCCTGCGCGCGGAAAAGATTGATCTCGCGCAGCTGCACGCACGAGCGGCAGAAATGCTCGCAGAAGCCGAGCCGGGGCTTTGAGCGTGCCCCTTCGACTGCGCGTCCCGTGGCCGTTCGCCCCTCGAGCGTGGCGCGAAGCGATGGGCGCTATTCGCCCTTACACACCTGTTCCGCATCCCAACCAGCTAAAGAAGTTGACAGACGCAAGCAGTGTCTCGATCAGTCTTTCCTTCTGCTTATGCCTCTAACACCCGTACTCGTTCTCGAACCGATATCGCAGTTCACAGCACGTCGGCAGTCGACCGACGCTACTCGACTACCCACTCACTCCGTGCATAGGTCTCCGCTTCCTCCAGCTGCGACTGACGTGCGGTGCTTTGGGCCGCTACTCTTACGGCCGTCACTATGTCGCAATGATCTGTACCCCTACTCTCTGTAGTCTTGTCCCCGTAGCCAATGTATGCCCTGTATTATGCTATCTAATGTAACATGCACCAGTCGGTTCCCAGGCGCATTATCCAAAAGTCAGGACATCTATGGCCGATACATCCCTCGTGCCGTCTCTCTGCATAGAATCCGTCAGTCAGCGCCTCGCGACCGAAGAGAGCGTAACACACCTGAATGACTAGCACCCTTTCTTCATCCATCCACAGCCCAGCGCTCCCCTCTGCGAGTCTGTCGTCCATTGTGCTCTCGACGTACTCCAAGCCGGACCAGACGGGCCCCTCGAAGAAGTCACTGAACTCCACTGTGCCCTTCTCGACAACGCGTATCCCGTATCCACCCTCCTCCTTCACCCACTCCTCTCGCTCCTCCTCTACCCGTGCTCGTTCCCTCCGCACCGCGATCGGGTTGAAATCACACACGCGCAGCTTGTCGCGCCGTTTCCCAACAAGATAAACATGCCGCCGCCCGCACGCATGTGTAATCCACGACCCGCCCGCGCGCTTGATCCACCGCGCGTCCTCCCCCCACACACCGTATGGCACAAGGCCACCGCGCTCTGCATGCCTGCGCAGCGCCGCGCGGTCCGCGAGCAGCGCAACGCGCACAAACGCGTTGCCTGCGGGCGGGAACGTTACGAGGGAGACCTGGAACAGAACGAGCGCGCGCGCGGGATCGTCACGGAACGGGCGGCTGGAAGCCCGCGTACGCGCAAGGCCGGACGGCGTCGGATTGGGCTCGGCGCGGCAGTTAATGATGTTCGCCGCAGCGCCGGGGCGCAGGGCAGGCAGGCAGAAGGTCGCGAGGGGCTCGAGCACGAACGCGCCGTCAGGGCCGCGGACGAGGCGGATGGCATCGATACTGGCGGTGAGGTCGTTTGGGAGGAGGAGCGTCCTCGGGTCGAGGAAGACGAGCGAAGAGTATGTGTGCGGGGTGAAGGTGCCAGCCTGCGGTGTGCGATTAAGTGAATGAGCGGGAGCGAGCGAACAGCAGGTGCGACGCGCCTTGTGCACGACGCCGGTCTGCCACTCGACGACGTAGAGCTCGTCGACGCCGCGCTCGGCGACGTTCGGGAAGACGAGTAGTATGACGAGCAGCGGGCCGACGATCTCGATGAGCGTCATCGCACGCTCGAACGATGCGTTCGCCTCGCAGACGCGCACGACGGGCTCGCGTGCACGGTCGTGCGGTGCGCCAGTCGAGAACTGGATGAAGTGCAGATCGTAAATCGCGAGGGAATGGTCGTGTTCCCAATGGCTGACAATCGTGTCGTGAGACAGGGCGTGCTGGGAGAAGGCGATAAACGCACACAGTCAAGACGGCATTAAGATCGTGCTCGAGCACCGCGAGCCCGAAATCGACCACCTCATCTTCCATCTTGACCGTGTTCCATGCGTTCCCGTCCTCGTCCGCCCCTTCTCCAAGCATCATACCCGCCAACGCATCCATCCACTTTCGCCCGTCGTCCGTCCGCCTGCCGAGCACAACGGCGCCGGCCGTGAAATCGTACAGACTGCTCGGTGAAAAGTCAACCTCGATCCTGCTCCGCCGTACCGGGCGCGCGAGTCGCCACGCCTCTTCGCGCCGCTCTAGCATCGTGAGCCTCTCCGCGTGCGGCGGACCACCGGGAAGCTCATCATCGATGACGCCCGCAGCGGCGCATTTGAGCACGTATTGGATGCGCGAGGAGGCACGGACGGCGGCGTCGAGGGCTTTGCAAGTCAGGCGCGTGACGAGGATATCACGGAATGAGAGGGCAGCGAGGACGTCGTTGATGAGTTCTGGAGAGAGGTCGAGCAGACCCATTTTACCGAGCTGGATGTCGTGGTGGAAGTACTAGTAGAGTCTCCAGTCGCAGGACAGTGAACTATCCCTCAACCGATCACTACATCACTCCCCACTAAATGATTATTTGAGTTGGGACAACACCTCGTTCGACTCGTTTTCAAATGGCGCACATTGGGAAGCTCCACAAGAGCTCGTGGTTGATATCGCTCCAACTTGTCACCTGGCTGGTAGCTGAGTTCATCCCGGACAGACAGTGTTGGTTGAAGGATAGAGATCAGTCAGGGGGTAGCTCGCTATAGGGCTCGACCAGTCGACCATTTTATACCGACGCGTCCGGAACGAGACGTCATCGATCTCCAGTAATACGCACACCACACGCCGTCGATACGCTCTGTTTAGTCTCGGTTGTCTCCCCTGCAGACTGATCGGTGACCTCATTTAACGGGAATTTGATGTCGGTCACCAGATATCAATAGTCTCGCGTACTCGCACACCTCGTGCGAAAGTCTCCGCTTTCTCTAGCTGCGACTGACGTGCGGCACTATGTGCCTATATTCTTACGGCCGTTCATATGTCACCATGATCCGTATCCCCGCTCTCTGTAGTCCTGTATCCGTAGCCAACGTATGCAGCTATGTCCTTTATTATACCATCCAATGTAACATGCACCAATCGATGCCCAGATGCTTCATCCAAAAGTCAGGACATCTATGGCCGATACGTTCCTCATGCCGTCTCTCTGCATAGAGCTTGTCCGTCAGGGCCTCTCGATCGAGGGGACCGTAACGCACCTGAATGACTAGCACCCTTTCTTCATCCATCCACAAACCAGCGCTCCCCTCTGCGAGTCTGTCGTCCATTGTGCTCTCGACGTACTCCAAACCGGACCAGACCGGCCCCTCGAAAAAGTCACTGAATTCCGCTGCGCCCTTCCCAACAACGCGTATCCCGTATCCACTATCTTCCTCCTCCTCCTCCTCCTCCTCCCCCTCCTCTTCCTCATCCACCCTCTCCCCCTCTTCCTCTGCGCTGCTTAAACTCGTACTCACCAGCCTCTCTCGCTCCTCCTCTACCCGTGCTCGTTCCCTCCGCACCGCGACAGGGTTAAAATCACACACCCGCAGCCTGTCTCGCCGTCTCCCACCAAGATAAACATGCCGTCGCCCGCACGCATGCGTAATCCACGATCCACCCGCGCCCTCGATCCACCGCGCGTCCTCCCCCCACACACCATACGGCACCAGACCACCGCGCTCCGCATGCCTGCGCAGCGCCGCGCGGTCCGCGAGCAGCGCAACGTCGCGCACGAACGCGTTGCCAGCGGGCGGGAACGCCACGAACGAGACGTGGAGCAGAACGAGCGCGCGAGCGGGGTCGTCGCGGAATGGGCGGCTGGAAGCCCTCGTATGCGCAAGGCCGGACGGCGTCGGGTTGGGCTCGGCGCGGCAGGCGGTGGTGTGCGCCGTCGCGCCGTCGCGCAGGGGGGGAAGACAGAGGACCGCGAGGGGCTCGAGCGCGAACGCGCCGTAAGGGCCGCGGACGAGACGCATGACGTTAAGAGTGGGGGCGAGGTTGTCTGGGAGAAGGAGCGTCGTCGGGTCGAGGAAGACGAGCGAAGAGTACGTGTGTGAGGTGAAGGTGCCAACCTGCGGTGTGCGATTGAGTGAATGAGCGGAGTGAGCGGCGAGCGGCAGGTGCGACGCACCTTGTGCACGGCGCCGGTCTGCCACTCGACGACGTAGAGCTCGTCGACACCGCGTCCGACGATGGTCGGGAAGACGAGCAGTATGACGAGCAGTGGGCCGACGATCTCGATGAGCGTCATCGCGCGCTCGAACGACGCGTTCGCCTCGCAGACGCGCACGACGGGCTCGCGCGCGCCTTCGTGCGGCGCGCTAGTCGAGAACCGGATGAAGTGCAGATCGTAAATCGCGCGGAACCTATCGAGTTCCCAACGGCTAACAATCACGTCATGAGACGAGGCGTTTTGAGGAGAAGGGAAGAAACGCACACAGTCAAGACGGCATTCAGATCGTGCTCGAGCACCGCGAGCCCGAAATCGACCACTTCGTCCGCCATCTTGACCGTCTTCCACGCGTTCCCGTCCTCGTGCGCCCCTTCTCCAAGCATCGTACTCGTCAGCGCACCCGTCCGCCTTCGCCCGTCTTCCGTCCGCCAGCCGAGCACAACGGCGCCGGCCGTGAAATCGTACAGACTGCTCGGCGAAAAGTCGACCCCGATCCTGCTCTGCCGCACCGGCCGCGCGAGCCGCCACGCTTCTTCGCGCCGCTTCAACATCGTGAGCCTCTCTGCGTGCGGAGGTCCACCAGGAAGCTCGTCGTCGATGACGCCCGCAGCGGCGCATTCGAGCACGTATTGAATGCGCGAGGAGGCGCGGATGGCTGCGTCGAGGACTTTGCAGGTCAGGCGCGTAGCGAGGATATCGCAGGATGAGAGTGCAGCGAGGACGTCGTCGATGAGTTCCGGAGGGAGGCCGAGCAGACCCATTCTCGTGATAATCATCGAGCTGGATGTCGTGGTGGCATTTGAGTCCTCAATCGCAGTAGGACTCGGCTCGTCGAGCGTTCGATACCCGAGCCGGCGGCGCGTCCGGATCGCAGTCGACGTCATTGATCTCCAGTACGCACACCACGCGCCATCAATACGTTCTATTGACCTTTGGAACAGAAGACGGAGCAAGCTCATCGTCGTCGTCAGCGGGTAGTCGGATGGTCCACAGCGACCGTAGGAGACAAGGCTTCCATTTGACCAGCTGGCGTCCTTACCTGCCGATTGCAGCGCCAGCGCCATGCCCCACCCGTCTCGCCCCGGTCCGTTGCGCCACACCACGAGCCGTTCCGAGTTCACATGCCGAACAGTTATGTCGCAAATCTGGGAATGAGATTGTAACTGCTTATAAGCGCCAAAACCACTACTACATATATCACTTGTAAGCATCAAAAGATTCATCACGAGGGGCTATTATACTATCGTGTCACCTGATGTGAAACCACGCCAAAGTGTGGTACTAGAAGTGCAACAACCTTCACTCCTTGGCGTGCCCCACATCCGCTAGCCCTAGAAATCTACATACAACATTCCGTAGCATTCATCTTTCTTATTCTCAAGTGTCGTAGTGAAATTGGGTCAGATGGTACCCTTCAGTGAGGGGAAGACACAGCGGCTCCTCCCTGTTGCACTTCCCGCACACTCTGTTTCACATCAGATGACACGATAGTA
>MU273566.1:0-92598 GCA_022160365.1 Vararia minispora EC-137
GCGTGTGGGGCTTAAGCTCAGTGCGCTTCTGAAGCCCAATGATCAAGGGTGGTGAAGAGCATCTAGCCTCACTCTAGTCCATCTGTGCTCACCATTTTCATGCAGTTGACGTTCTAAGCATGATCTGGCTGGCGTTCATCTTAGACCAGGCATGTGCTGTCATATTCCGCTTGTCCCATCGCCGCACGTTTAGCCAGGTACTGGAGCTTCAACGAAGGAGTGGGAGCATGTCGCCATATACCACTGGACGGATGATTAGAGCCAGGGGTATAGTACTGTCAGGCAATGTCGCTTTCTGCGGTGGCTTTGACAAACAAAGCAATTAATGTAGCGTTTATGTGATAGAGGGGATGCAGCTAGAACTGATGTCCAATCGTCATTATTGGTGCAACAGAATTATATCGGCCTCGAAGGAGCGCTGCTTGTCGATAGGACACTGTTTCTTGTTTGTTTTCTATGTGATAGGTATGGCTATTCTTCATCTCACTGGTAAACTCCTTGCTGTGCCAAAAGAAAGCTACAAAAGCCCGATGTGTCAATACATGACACTTCTTTGTCGCAGAGATTAAGTATGACTACACTGCTCATATCAATCCATATTTGTTAGCATATGTAGTCCCTTCTCTGTCTGGTCAAAGGGAAGATCCTCAGTGAGAGCTGTACATGCATAGGAAGTGTGGTGTATATGTTGTGTCGCTAGCGCTATGGTATAGCATGATCATCTGACCTCATTGCCAAGCTCATTGTGAAACATCATGAACAGTTACAGTTCCGCAGCAAGTAGCATCATGTGATCAGCTATTATCCTTCTAAATAGCCCTGGCACCGATGGCTCATTTTCCACTTAAATTGTACCAGAATGTCAGATAAAACAATAATTCACATGATGATCAACCTCACCATGTCACTAAGGAGCTGTAAGGCCTGGCACTTATGGTAGTGATGCCCCATTGGCATTGGTCAGCTGTGAAATGATCAGCTTTACCAAGCTCATATTCTAATGTAATGCCTAGCTCTAATAGTAGCAATGGCTCATTGGCTTGGCTGAAGGTACTTCATGGCACGAGAGCACCATCTAGCTAGACAATGGTCAGCCTTAGCTAGTCATTAAGCACCTGTAAGGCTTGTCTCCAGTGACGGATACTGTCCATTCATAGCTTTGAGAAAAATATGCTTCAATTATGCAGATCCTGAGAAAGCTGTCCTTTCATACAAGAAAGTCAGGACTGGATAAAAACATAATATATCCCTATGAAGGAGCATGTCTGATTGCCTGGGCTACATTGGCAATTTGAATCAATATTTGCGATTTCACAAAGTCACTTAGTGGCCATAATGCAAGATCAATATATGTATCAGCCTTATGCTCCAGATATGTATGGCATAAACGACAAGAGATTATAATCATAATTACTTCCTTTTCATTTTTTGGGTCGTTACCTGATGCGCGTAGCAAGTATCCTGTCACGTGACCATGCTCTGAAAGCTCAGTGCCTCCATGCTGAGAAAGTATGCAAGTACGGCATGGACTTCCGGAAGTTGTGCAAAAGCAAAGATAAGCGGAGCAAGACAGTTATCAAGCTGACTTCATGCCCGGGGTATGAAATGACTACAGTACAAAGCTATCCTAAACGCTAGTGAAGAGAGTCCAAACGCCCTTGGCGTACTGCACAATTTCGTCTGCACCGAGTTTACTTTCTCCGAATATACGATCCACGAAGGTAATGGGCACTTCCCCTACGGAGTAACCCAGTGCTTTGGCACGGACCATCATTTCCATTTGGAAGACATAACCACGCGAGATGGTAAGCGTGATGATGTGCTGTAGAACCGATTTCTTGTAAAGGCTGGTAGAGGTGACGATGAGCTGGAGTCTGCGAATCGAGTAATAAAGCCGACCGAAAGCTCCCGGTCAAGTCGGAAACGCCCGGGCTCAGCACCGTGTCTGCAAGGAAGTTTGCACCACGCGAGACGAACTTGCGTTTGAGATCCCATCCATAGACTCCACCTGGTACTGTACCGTCCAACGCAGGCTTAGCTGTTGCACGGTAGCGAGTACCGGTCACAATGTCAAAATTATGGGCTTGCTGTAAGCTGAAGTAGATGTCGTGAGCCGTCTGCGCGGCGTGCAAAAGAGGTCAGAGTGCATACCGGATGAATTGGGGAATGAACTTTGGCTATACCACAGTGAGAACGAGGAGAGAATACAGCCGGTAGTACGTACATGGTGAGAGAAGTCGGCATCCATGATAATGACGAAGTCCCCAGTGCAAAAGTCTAGTCCATGGATATAGGCAGTCCTAATCATCGCGCAATGAACGACAGCAGTGGCTAGCATGCGCGAGATGGCGTACCCGAGGCCTAACTTGCCCGCTCGAGGTTTAAGAACCTGAGAAATTTCAGTTTTAATACAGATTCATAGAACATGTCCACGCACGATCTTGTCTTCCCCATACACGCTCGCGAGCTGTGTGGCGACATCCTGTGTCCCGTCAGGACTGTTGTCGTCTACAATAATAATTTCCCAAGTCAAAGCACTGCCACCTTTACTTAGCCTCAGTGCAAAGGCCGAGAACCTTGAATGTAACTGCACGCACTTCTCTTGGAAGACCTTATTGAGCAGCCAGACAATGATAGGAAGGTTCTTCCGTTCATTATAGGTTGGAAGAATAACCGAGTACTTGTGCGTGTTTCCGGAAGCGAAAGAGCCCTGCATAGTGCGAGCTGCAGAACTCTCGTATGGGTTCATGCAACAGGGTATGTGAAGAAATGTGTCAAGACCTCTCTAGCAGTCCGATGGGCACTGTAACCATGCGCGGGGCACTGATAACTGCGCCACGTTCGCGTTCTCACGAGTTTCTGCAGTCGTACGCTTACCAGGCCCGATGGAGAATCGCATCCTTCCTGCCACAATGTCTTCCACTAACTCAAGTTCTGTCGAACTCCTCACGTCTCTTCTGCGGGACACGTTACGCGTACTCATCAACGATAATCGAATCTTTATTGGGACTTTCGTCGGCACAGATAAAGCCATGAACATCCTCCTTGTTAATACCGACGAATTTCGGCTCGGTCCTGACGAGAACCCCAATGGTAGATTCGTAGGGCAGGTGCTTATCCCCTGGGAGTTTGTTCAAAAAGTGGAGGTTCAGGCGGTCCGTGATTCTGGAGAGCAGTTAGGGGCTGAGACTGGGGCTGAAAGTCCGTACATGTGAAGAGGCAGGTGCGTTTGCTAGAGTAGTCATACAGTCCCCCGCTCTGATGTTCGGCTCTGCAAGACAACAGTCAAACTGTATTTTCCAGATATTTCTGCTTAAGGGAGATGGCCGCCTTTCGTCATTCTAGGCAAGCGGAGCTGAGCGCAACGACACTTAGTGGGTTGTGTGCGCGTACACGGGCTCGCGCCGATCGATGAATCAAGTGCATTGTCGGGTCGGAGGCCCGTTGTTACACAGGGTCTCAAAGTGACAGCGTAAGGCAAGGGTCACTGTAGTAAAACAGGTAATGGTAGGGGTACACTAACGGCGGCCACGAGAGGTTGCACGAGTGGGAGGCGCAAGCGCCCGTGATAAAGTACTTCTACACGAAGCCCGGGAAGGGCTCGCGCTGATCACACGCCGATCAATCTATTCGCGAAGCTATTGTTCTAACTCCATACAGAGTACTTGCAATGGAATAAAGCCTGTATCCCCGTTGAAGAGAATCACAGGAGAGCGTGCAGAACAGCCATTGCCAGAGCACTCGCCTTCCGCAGTTGGCATATTGCCAGCAGTCAACGTCTAGGTACATCCACGTGTGATCTACCGCATTCCTCTGCAGTTCTTACGGCATGTTCAAATTCTCTGGCTTGTTACACCCTTCACAGCGCATAGTGCATATCAATCGCTGCATTTGGCCCCCTCTGAGTTGGGGGTCGAGTCTGCGCGCGACACTGAAGAATAATTGGGGCACGAGTCGAGATCGAGATAGCTCGGACTCGGTCCGAGCACGCGCCAGCTCTGGGCCTGAGCAGGCGTGCTGTTTGCGGCTCTGACTAGGAGCATGTTCCTGTCTATTTAGACTTGTTTAACCTCTTGGATCGCACGCCCACCAGCGTACCACAAGTCGATTGACTTGGAAGTAACTTAAGTTCCTCCCACCAACATCGTGCGCGCACTAATGTGTCGTTATCTTCCCCGTTCGCAGGTTCTTTCCCTTCCGCAATGTACAAAAAAGAGAAGCCCACGTTCTCGCGTGCCAGGAGTGGAAGAACTACCCTGGTAATCTGGACGCCGTGCCAACGATGCATGGCGCTGGACCCACCCGGCCAGAAGATCGAGCAGTGCCAAAAGCAGTTTTGTGTCCAGCGGGAGGTAGCACAGACTGCCCGAGCACAAGAACGGCAGGAGAGAATAGATAGGGAGACGATGCAGATCCAATTAGGTACAGATCCCGAAGGTAGTGAGAACCGGCCATCGAAGTGCGTGCCACTGCCGCGTTCTCCTCATACTTTGGGTATTTCCTTTCTAGCTGACACCTTACCTGGGTTTCTGTGACAAATGTGTCTACATTGTGCCGGCTTTCTGAGTGAACCCAGAGAATAGGCTGGAAACCAGGAACATGGCCCCTAAGACCCGGATCTTAGAGTTTGGTAGGTAAGACTTAAGTGGCTCTTGAAGCTTAAAGGGTCAGCACCATGGCCAAGAGGTTAGTACTATGTTAGAACACGGAGTTACGCCCAAGGAAAGGCCACGGCCATTGTGGCTCCCAAGTAGCATCGCGAAACGTATTCATTGCGTCCTGAGAATCATCCGATCAATTCAGACCATACACATATCTCAGGAGAAGACTTGCCCTGGGCTCTTTTGTACGTGACGAAACTATGAACTGAGGACTGTAAATTGTCGAAAAACATGAGCAGAGGTTGGCACAGTCTACATGGGTGCCGCCACATTACGGTTGTTGGGATGGACCCCTTCATTTCTATGTAATCCATGTCCGTGCGTTATGAGTGACTTTAGCTGAACTAGCTATGCCTCGGACAAAGATGCACTCCAGGGTGTCGTCGCCAAACTATTGTGTTGGCATATATGCAATAGACCTAACGTCTCCTCACTTCAAGGGCAGAAAGAATAGCGATATAAAATGAACTTCGCCTATACAAAGCAGGCCGGAACCCGAGAACGGCTTCCCGAAAGCGGCGGGGATTTGGGAGTGTACAGTACCAGCAACATCTGATTTCATCCTGCAGTTACTAGGGCAGCGACCCGGATGGCAATCTCTTGAGAAGGCTGACCTTAATCGCTCATGGACCATGGCATGAAGAAACAGTAACGGCAGAATATCATGGACAGTGGGTCACCCAGAATGCTCCAGTATGCAGTTGGGCTGCTGCACAAGAAAAGAACGAGATACGTATGCTCACAAGCGCTCCCTGGTTAAGTCAGGATAGCACAAGGTCGTAGACCTGCGAGATAGAGCGATTCCTAAATGAGAGTAGAATGATACCACCCGGACGCATGCGTCGCCTGAGGTGCCGCGCTTCAGCATGATGGCTGGGCTGGGAGCAGAGCAATGTACACACCATGTGGCTCAGTATTGTCTTTGCTTGGGTAAGTAAGTCATGCCGATGCCGTTTTCGGGGTCCACCTTCGTAGTTTCGTCCAGGGTGTAATTTCCAACATTTTCCTCGCCTGCTAGTCCCTGTCCGAAGAACATGTAGGGGGTTGGTGTTAGCGTCGGAGTGTCAGTGGCATTGGAAGGCCCGGAATCCGTCATGCCGGGGAGGAAAGGCCGCCCAGTGTCAAAGTTACTCGAATAGGATGACATTGACAAGCGCCTCGGCCCGCGCCTGGCAGTCTGGCGCAGTACAATACGATTATTGAAGGTAACTAGCAGAGTGTTGGCGTAGCTGTGACCGAGCGGGCTTAGTAAAAGTGTAGCATAATATTGCTCGTCACCGACGTACAGCTTGCCAATAACCACGGCCCTTCCAAAAATGATCAAACCAATGCATGGTCAAGGTCCGAGTGAGATACTCACGGCGCATAGAAGTGCGGGGAACCCTTCCGTCATAAAGGCGTTAGTCGTGCTATAGCACTCAGTCCTTGTGAGACGAAACACACTGGTGTACCAAGGAAGACTGCAAGAAAGATGACGGAGACAACAGCTGGGAATCACTAGAATTATGATCATGGAAGGATAAGTTTAACAAGGTATGCACCTGTGACGGAGTTTGTCTCCACTGAAAGAGTGACAATTTTAGCCAGAATATCCACGGAATAGCGATCGTTCAATTCGCCGACACCCAGGAACTGCGAAGACGGTCAGTTTGAGAAAGGAAAGGAAGGAACGCATTTCTAAGACCAAGAATGTCATGATGCAGGCGATTAGGACGTCGGCAATCGCGCCTGATGCGAGCCAAACCTGGAGGCCATGCCCCATAGCGTGAGAGAGAAGACAATGCCACGGCCACCCAATGCGTACTGTGCTGATACTTCTTGGCACCCCAGCTTGGATGATGTTGTCGGCAGCAAAAGCCTGGAAGGATGACATTACACGCTGGAAACTGGGACTGAAAACAAAACGTACCGCTCCTGCCACATAAATGGCGCAAATGGATGAAAGAAGTGCAATCTGAAGTGAAAGTAGTCAGGAGCTGGTACGGTATGGTCAAGGCGCTGGCTAACCAATGCAATAAGTCCGCATGCTGGACGGAGTGACGGGTTGATGCCCAGGATCCTCCAACAGAAGAAGATCTGGACAGAGAAGGAAGTAAAAGCGGCAAAAAGAGGGATGTCAACGGGAGATAGGTGGACTTTCATGAGACCATCGACATCGCCGAATCCTTCCGCAAACCAATGATATAGGTCGTAACCATTGAATATGGTTTGCAGGACTTCGGTTATCCCTATACAGGCAACTGGAAGCAAATCAGCCAACAACGATCCATGTGACGGCGTGCTACGTACCGAACAACTTCATCCACCACCTGTCCATGGGGAAAAATAGAAAGTACATATCTGAGGCAGCATGTTACATAACGTGAGTGCACCGCGGATGTCGGGCTCACAGCATTGCACCATTAGCACACCGAATAACCCGAAGTTGAACAGCGATCCCAAAATCTGAGGGTGTCTTAACATCAATCACGAGTTTTTGCGGATCGCAGCTACGTACGTATGGCCCTGTTCTTGAGCGCAGTAATATATCGAATCAATGGCAAGCAGCGGAGGGAAGGATCGTTGTCTCACGTTGGTGTCATGTCTGGCAGTAAAGCTGGCGAGGACATTGCTAAAGAATATAGGGAGAGTCGGATCCTTGACTCGGGATACGCAGACGTAGGTGGGAGAAAGCTGGGAGAAAAAGTTCGCGCAACACAAGAGGCTACAGTCTATATAGCACGACAACTAGTGTTACCGCCGAGCGCGCTGTCACTTCCGTCAAGTGGCTGATCGCCGCAAGATTCATTCACAGCGATTGTGCTGCCGGCGCTTCGTTACGCTCTGGGCCCGCTGATGCGCTCTCACCTCACTTTTGTTATAAACAGGTTGCTAGGACTAAAGCAGAACAGAAATGTCTTGTCACCGCAGATCTCCTGGAAAGTACTTGTCCAGAAGAAAGCCGTTAAGACGACGGAGAGGGATCATAGGTTAATCTTGTTCCCGTTGTCAGGGCTATGGTAAGGCAAGCCGAGCTGCCGAGGACGACGGGTGCTGTCTCAGCGTCGCCCGGGAATTAATGATAGTCAAATTCATCCGCGAAAGGAAATATCTTTGGCGCCGCTTCAGCGTAACGACTCCACGTTCAGACTTGTTACACTTGGAGGGTTATGCGCGGTGATGCAGGGTACCGTTGTTCACGGAAGGGCGTTTGCTTTGATGGAGTTTGGTAAGAGTCTTCCCAGAGAAGATTTAGGCGAAGAGCAGAGAAGGCGATAAGTTGGCAAGTAATCTCTGATGAAAACAGCGAAAGGGCGAGTGAGAAGGGCGAGGCCGCGACGAGCAAAACCCAGTCGGCAGCGAAGAATAGTCTTTGGACCACGATTGCCGGCAGCGTGGGCAGGTCAGCGTTGGTCAGCGCCCAATCGGTACGAGAAGGTACAGACACGACCCTGGCGGGGCGGATGTGATCAGAGCCCCAGAGACATCGGTGTCCAGTACCCCTGACCAAGTTCGGTAATCTCGGTAAGAGCCGTAAATCGCACGTGGGCGCCACGGGCACCAAGCGCGGTCAGGCGCTACTTATCCCTCGCACCAGCTTGCTACTTTGACTCGGTCATTTCGACGACGGCACAGTATTTCACCTCCTGGTATGGCTGCTTCGGACGACTTCAACCACCATCTCGCGATCAAGCTTTCGCGAGCTTTAAATCTTGTCAATCCCAATGACCTCCTTGCCACGCGCGTGACCGATATTGCGAAGACCCAGCCTGAGGAAGGTTTTATCAAGGGTCTGCCGCCTTTCTTTTATATGACACTTGCCGACTCATGTGCTTTCAAGCTGCCAAATCTTTCGGCAAGTTTAAAGACTCCTTTCTTTCCGAGATGTATGCAGAAATCCTCTCCCATGTCAAGCAGGATGCTTCCGGCGCATCCGAGCCCATGCAAGGTATCACTGTACACGACTCGGACGTCCTGGAGCCAGAACCGGCTCGACAAGGTGGCCTTATGCGCAAAGATACTGTCTGTCTTTACTGTCATGCTGCTTGTATCATTGCTGACCCTCGTTGTAGCGGCATACGTTCAGGCAGCCTCCCAAACCCCTCGAACCCCCCACTCCCCGTGCATCTGTCCTTGGTCTCGACCGCCTCGCAAAAGAAAAGCGCATTACTCAGGACGAATCGGACGGAAGCAGGAAGAAAGCACGGCTGGACGACGAAGAACCCGTCTTCAAAGGTGCGTCGATGCATTCTGCCCGACAGAACTGCTCGCTCATATGTTCACTCAGTGCCCTCTCTTCCCGCATCACGCATGGTCAATGTTCGCCAACGTGGCCCGGAGACCCCATCTCATGCAGGCGGGATGACTGAATTGGGACGTCAACGGCTGGAAGAACATCGCAGGCAGCGCGATCAGCGTAGGGGTATGCACTCATGCTGTTTGGTCATGTCTTGAGCTCACTCGGCTTCAAAGAGGGTATTATTGCTACACAAGGCGCACGTAAGGATGGGCCTCAAGGCTTAGGCGACTTTCAGCGTCGATCCAACCGCGATCGCAACCACCGGGGAGCCGGACGGTGGCGTAATGACGACCGCGACGCCAGTCAAGACCGCCGACGGGATTGGGATGCTACACCTCGCTCTGAGCGAAGCGGTCCGGTCCGCGAGGATGCTCCCAGTTTGCGGGTCCCAAACCTTGGATGGGAGTCGACACCGCGCCACAATCGTGGTGGCGAAGGTAGTTGGGGAGTAGCACGTAATC
Source organism: Vararia minispora EC-137 (assembly GCA_022160365.1). Taxonomy (NCBI): domain Eukaryota; kingdom Fungi; phylum Basidiomycota; class Agaricomycetes; order Russulales; family Lachnocladiaceae; genus Vararia; species Vararia minispora. Next base: position 9,402 of record MU273566.1, read on the forward strand.
GAGCTTGGGATGCGCCGACTCCTCGCAGCAGTCGTGGAGGAAGCCCGGAAGACGATGGGCGTCCTATACAACTAGATGCTCGAGAATGGGAGGAAGAGGAGCTTCGTTTGGATCGCGACTGGTATTCTGCAGCCGAAGAGGGCGGTGTGTTTGGCGATGAAACACATAATCCCCTCGCCCAGTATGAGGATATGGATCTTCCGAAACAAGCCGAGATAGCAACAAAACAAGTGGTGCGTTGCCCGTTCTGCTTACTTCGAATAGAGCTGAAAAACTGTGCAGAAGAAAATCTCCGCGCGTCAAGCCCAATATGTGCGTTGGTCATGCCTAATTCATCACATTTCTGACAGTATTCCTATAGAATGCGGATAATGACCTCTGGGAAGCTAATCGCATGGTCACGTCAGGCGTTGCAACGCGCAAGGGAGTCGACTTAGACTTCGAAGACGATTCTGAGTCGACCGTTCACGTTATGGTCCATGATCTCAAGCCTCCTTTCCTCGATGGTCGCACTGTCTACACGAAGCAACTAGAACCCATTAACCCCCTTCGTGATTCAACCTCCGACATGGCGGTCTTTGCGAAGAAAGGTTCAGCCTTGGTCAAAGAAAAGCGCGAGCAGGCGGAGCGCGCGAAGGCAGCAGCAAAGTTGGCAGGACTCGGGGGAACTGCGCTCGGAAACATCTTGGGCGTGAAGGATGAGGAGGCCGAAGCCGAAGGTGTGTCCGTTACTCTAACGTGTTGCGTAGATCGTGGGATTGGACATTCACGTAGTTGCTTCTCACTTACAGCGGAGGGCGAGAGGAAGGCGAAGGAGGAGGCAAAAGAGGATTACAAAGGCGACTCAAAGTTCGCCTCACATCTTAAGCCTGCTGCCTCCTTTGGGACTTCTCGGACGTTAAAGGAACAGCGCCAATCCCTTCCCGCTTTTGCCGAACGCGAGGGTCTCCTTCGGACTATCCGGGATAACCAAGGTACGTTGAACAATTCGTATATGCATCCCCGTTCGTCTGACCCCCGTCAGTCGTTGTCGTAGTCGGAGAGACGGGGTCTGGCAAGACAACGCAGCTTGGCCAGTTCTTGTATGAAGATGGATATTGCGCGTATGGGATCATTGGCTGCACACAGCCACGTCGTGTTGCTGCGATGTCTGTTGCAAAGCGAGTCAGCGAGGAGATGGAGTGTAAGCTCGGGACCACAGTCGGCTACGCCATCCGGTTCGAGGACTGCACCTCGGCAGACACTAAGATCAAGTGTGCGTTCTTCGCGCGTTTCTTGGCCAGAATGTGACACTCACTTTTAAACGATAGTCATGACTGATGGTGTCCTTTTGCGAGAGTCTTTGAACGAAGGTGACCTCGACAAGTACAGCGTCATCATTCTTGACGAAGCGCACGAGCGCTCGCTCAGTACAGACGTCCTCATGGGTCTCTTACGGAAAAGTAGGTGAGATTCTTTCTCTCACTCCATAGAGCTTACGTAGTACTAGTCTTGTCACGGCGCCGCGACCTTAAGCTTATCGTCACCTCGGCCACTATGAATGCCGAAAAGGCGCGTCGTCTCCCTTTGCTCTGTTGATTTACGGACCATATTGACTATCAGCTACTAGTTTTCTCGGTTCTTCAATGGCGCCCCCTGCTTCACGATCCCTGGTCGCACGTTTCCTGTTGAGATTATGCACTCGAAGATGCCGTGTGAGGATTATGTGGACAGTGCGGTCAAGCAGGTACTACAGATACATCTGTCCTTATCCCAGGGTCCAAAAAGCGACGTTCTCGTGTTCATGACTGGGCAAGAGGACATAGAAATCACTTGCCAAGTCGTAGAAGGTATGTGTGGCTCTGTTTCGTTTTGGTATCGTATGCTAAGCTATTGACAGAGCGGCTTTCCCAGCTCGATGACCCGCCTCCCTTAGCCGTGCTTCCAATCTATTCGCAGATGCCTGCGGACTTACAGGCGAAGATCTTCGAGCCCACTCCCGATGGCAGACGCAAGGTGGTTGTTGCAACAAACATTGCAGAGACTTCTCTTACCGGTGTGTACCTTTCCGTCCCGATTTTTCACCCTGGGCTTGACAACATAATTTTTGCAGTCGACGGCATTCGCTATGTTATAGACGCGGGCTATTCGAAGCTCAAGGTTTACAATCCCAAAGTTGGTATGGATGCCCTCCAAATAACCCCGATCAGCCAAGCAAACGCGAACCAGCGCACTGGTCGTGCAGGGCGCACGGATAGTGGCGTTTGCTATCGGCTCTATACAGAGATGGCATTTCGCAATGAGCTCTTCGAGAACACCATTCCTGAGATCCAGCGGACAAATTTGGCCAACACCGTCCTGCTGTTGAAATCCCTCGGGGTAAAGAATCTTCTCGAGTTCGACTTCATGGACCCACCTCCTCAAGCAAACATCCTGAACTCCATGTATCAACTTTGGGTTCTGGGCGCGCTCGACAATGTCGGCGATCTTACGTCTATCGGCCGCAAGATGTCTGAGTTCCCCATGGAGCCGTCGATGGCTAAAATGCTGATTATGTCTGTCGAGTACAAGTGCTCGTCGGAGATGCTCACGATCGTGTCAATGCTCTCCGTGCCAAGTGTATTCTACAGACCAAAGGAACGTATGGAAGAAGCAGACGCGGCACGGGAAAAGTTCAACGTACCAGAAAGCGACCATCTCACGTTACTGAACGTCTTCAACCAGTGGAAAAGCCATGGGTATGTGCTTCGTCTTATCCAGATATAAAGGCTTTAACCCATTTATAATACATTAGATATCGCGACGATTGGGCTATGCGTCACTTCTTGCACCCGAAGCTGCTCAGAAAGGCGCGCGAGGTTCGTGTACAATTGGAAGACATCATGAAGTTTCAAAAGATGGACATCATCTCTGCAGGAACCGACTTTGATGTTATCAGGTACATGCGTAGCTTTGACTCCTAGCGTCCTCTTTTCGACCTGTGATCATAGGAAAGCGATCACCGCAGGATATTTCCATCAGGCTGCTCGCGTCAAGGGCATTGGAGAATTTGTCAACATCCGCTCAGGATTGCCAACTCATCTGCATCCCACCAGTGCCCTGTACGGTCTTGGCTGTGAGTGTCCTCATCTTCGTCCCCCCAAAAAAAAAACTCATTACCTTTGTAGATACACCTTCTTATGTTCTCTATCACGAACTCATTCTGACGTCCAAAGAGTACATGACGCAGGTGACGGCTGTAGATCCATACTGGCTTGGTGAGCTATCGCTTGACCTCGTAGCACTCTGTCGTACCGATGCTCTTTCTAGCTGAATTGGGCTCTGTCTTCTATTCTGTTCGCGAAAAGAATTTTGACGAACGGGGCAATCGTCGACAAGCAGACCGTGAGTTTTCGAAACGAGCCGAGCTCGAGAGCGAGATGGCACGACAACGTGAAGCGTAAGTCGCAAACTTGGGAGCCTATACATGCTCTGAATTACGTTTCTAGCACCGCGAAGAGGGTCGCGGAGGAAGCAAACTCTTCGAAAATTTCCATTGGTTCCTCGAAGATCGCTGTGCCTGGGACGCCGAGGAATGCAAACGCTAGCTTCAGTTCGTCCTCAAGACTCACCCAGACACCTAGACGTAGAGCTGGAGGAATATAAGCACTTCTTACCGATGGTTCCTGTACTTTGCTATTGCTTCTACTGTATTATATTCAAGCCGTTGTGCGGTGGCTGGCACTCGGAAAGGGCCGCGACACCGCCCGCGCGCGGCATAGCTGAGGCATTTTCACTGTTGAACCAGCTTAGTTTCTCGCCGCGTGCGCGAAGGCTTACAGCAAGCCACACCTGTTTACTCGTTTCATCAAACTATGCCTAAGGCATCGAAGCGCAAACTCGCCGTCACGCAGACTGTAGGCGATTCAGCCTCCTCGAGCACTCCACATTCTAGTAGAACAGTCATCCGCCAGTTCCACAATCTGCTCAAGCAGCAGTCTCGCTTAAAAACGGAGCCTCGCACTCCAGAAAATATCAAAGCTCAGGATGAAATCTCAAGAGAACTGGATGCCATGGGCGGGCTGGAGACTTATCAGCACATGTCGAGCATCGGGCAGGGGAAGGATAGAGGGGGTGGTTCAGAGAAGGTCTTCATCAGCTGGCTGAAAGAACTGCAGTGGCATGATTTGAAAAGGGAAGGAAAGCATAGGTACGTCTCGGACACAGATTGTCCTTCGCTACTTAAGGGTCAGTAGGCTGCTAGAGGTAGGAGCGTTAAAGCCAGACAATTTTGACTCTTGCCGATCCTGGCTTGAAGTTACTCCCATCGACCTGCGCTCTCGGCACCCCCGAATCCAGGAACAAGACTTCTTGCTAATGGATGCTTATGAGAACCGAGAAAAATGGGCAGCTATCAGTCTTAGTCTGGTTCTGAACTTCGTCCCGGTAGCGAAGGACCGAGGTTTGTGCTCCGGTCCAGTCTAGCCCAAGGCTGACCACGATCCGTTCTTAGGACGAATGTTGACCCTCGCGCATTCCATGCTGGAGAGCGAGGGACTTTTATTTTTGGTGGTGAGCTTTCACGTGAGTCCCTCGCGACGCCTATTAGCCTCTAACGAGTGCGTAGCTGCCGCTTCCGTGCGCAATAAATTCGCGATATACCACCCCAGAGCACGTTGTTTCCCTCATGGCCACCATAGGATTCGAGAAGCTAAGAGAACGATGGAAGCCAAGAGGAAAGATGATCTATTGGCTCTTTCGCAGGGCAGCACCCGCTACTCAAGGATTCGAGCAATTCCGAAAGAAAACTAGTCTTCGACAGGGCAACAGAAATAACTTCGTCATTTTGTTATGACAGCCGGCGCTAGTCTCTTTGTCGCGTGAGCCAGTGTGCCCTTGCTTTCCTTGGAGCGTAACCCGTTGAAACAGCGTCGCGCCACTACATGATGATGCAGCGCCCAGAGCACGAATCTTCCCTTGCGACAGTAGTGCGCACCATTTCGCCCATTGAGACTCTAGAACCAAGGGTATCGTGCACACCTCGATATCGTATATATGGGCTAGTATGTAGGCTGAGGTATTTGAGTTACAGGGTTTTGAGCACCTCAGGGTCATCGGTTGTCTAAGTAAGAAGGCGTGTCATGTCGCAAATCTGGGATCTTGCTTATAAGTTGCGCTGCTTGTAGGCAGATTACAATATTAAAAATTTGATCATAATTCAGGACAGTCCGATTGTCGCCGATTGTAAGCCGATTATAATACTGTCGGCTACCTCATAGGCAGCTTGCAAATGCCTGTGAACAATTGTAAGGGGCCTAGGGTAGCCCCCTGTGATGGATCTTTTGATGCTTACAAGTGTTAATAGCTACCAGGCTTAATTGTAGCTATTTTAGCGCTTATAAGCAATTACAATCTCATTCCCATATTTGCGACACAGCACCGAGCACGTGAAACGTACTGGTGACATGCCTGATGTGCCTGACGATGCTCTATTTCATGCACAAAGCCAGCCCTGGGCGTGTCGGGTTCTTGCGACTGATCTCATCCATCGTTGGATATGATATGGTATTGACTCTCGCACCTTAGAGATACGGTCTTTGCCATCTTCGCCTTGCCTTAGGTCATCTACGACGAGCCACGTTGTTCCAATGCCTGTTCAGTTGCCCATCATACACTGGAACGACGTGTATCGCGTTCGGCCGCAGAAGATTTCCCCCAAATCATCAGAGACGATTGATGTCACTCAGTTTTCAGCATTACTAGATGATATACGCATCCGATGGCTGGAGCGGCAGGACGGCAATCGGGAAGGTCTCTCGCTGTTCTCTGGTGACGTCTTTTCACCGTCAGTGGAAAGTACAGTTACGCGAGGGAGCCACCTGGTGCGTCTGCTGTCCGTAATCTTCTAATCGCATAGCCATCATGTTCTAGGTTCCCGTAATGAACGTCCTCGCGCCTGATGTGGCTCTCCTCGGTGTGTTGCACGTCACTTTTCTTCTTCTCAGTCTAAAATCGCGCCCTTTAGGCAACCATGATTTTGATTTCGGCACGCGTCAGTACCTGTCTGAAAGGGTTGTGTAGCTTAAGTCTATTAGGTTACCCTCATCTTTGCAAGCTCATGAAGGATACACGTTTTGTAAATAGCTGTTGCCTGCGTCAAGGGATCTAGCTGATTCCTACCCAGCCATGGCTGCTTTCTAATGTCATTGATAATACAACGGGTACGGTCCCGGATCAGGTCTCCCAATATCAAGTTCTAGAGCGCAAAGGGGTTCGCATAGGCATAGTTGGCCTCATAGAAGAGTACGTGTTTTCTAGTCAATCGCTACATTTGCCAACGGCTCTCAAGAGAATGGATTGGAACGATCTCCTCATGGCCTCAAACATTCGAATACCGGGACATGGCGGACACGGGCATCGAACTCTCGAAGTTGCTGCGGGATCCTCAAGGGGACCATCGCTGTGACATAGTAATTGCCTTAACGCATGCACGGTGTGTAGTGATTTGTTCCTCATTGCTATCATTGAGGCTTACTCCTCATAGAGTACCTAACGTAGGCACACATCGGCCACCACTATTACACTCTTATCTCAGGCGTGACGCTTGGTGTGGTTTTAGGACATCAAGCTTGCCAAGGCCTTGCTTGCACTGACTCCTGCCGCTCAGAAACACAAGAATATCTCTCGTTCTCACGGTGTCGATATCATCTTGGGAGGCCACGATCATCTCTACTTCGTCGGCCGTGGGGTCGATTCTTGGGACGGCTATGATCTAAATGATGAAATCCTTGGTGCCGAAGAGGATAGTGGAGATGTCATGATCGTTAAGAGCGGAACTGATTTCAGAGATTTGAGCGAGTTTATTCTTGAGCTTGAGGATGCTCCCGAGGGAAGTGTGCGCCGCAAAGTGATCAGGCGTATAACAGGTCCGTCTAATTCATACTCAATTTAATATCTTCTGAAGACGCTGTTTGGACTCTCAGGAAAGCACCACGAAATCAAACCGAACATGCGATCGAATGCCGAGCTTCAAAAAATTATCGACAGCCTACTTCAATCCGTAGGGTCTGCGCTCAAAGCGCCGCTGTGCAAACTTGATACGGAACTAGATCTTCGTTCGCAGTATATCCGAACGCAAGAGGTACTCGTCCTTCATCACAGTGGAATGGGCTAAGATGTCAGCCGCTCGATCTAGACGGCGAGCGCAAACTGGTTCGCAGATATTCTCCTACACACATACGATGATGCTCTGTGCATGAAGGGTATCCAGCGAGGCGCGGACGGTGTGCTTATCTGTGCCGGCATGCTTAGAGGCGACTCGATTTATGGCCCAGGCGAGGCGTGTATGCTTGAGTCCTCGGACACGCCCTGACAGTCCCTCATAGGTCATCTCACGCTCGGCGATATCCTCGAAATCCTCCCATTTGAGGACCCGCTCGTGGTGCTTGAACTCGACGGCAAGACACTCTGGGACGCCCTCGAGGCATCTGTCTCGACTTGGCCTGCCCAAGAAGGGTAAAGTCTCCCTATCATCATAGATAGCCCTTTCACCTACTCCTGGGCCAGTCGTTTCCCGGTCATATCTGGTTTCCGCGTCTCTTGGGACTCCCGCAAACCGCGCGGCCAGCGGATTCTCGGCATCTGGCTCCGGGAATCTAAGGACGACGCGTCGGACGTTAGCAGCGAGAGCACAATGCCAGAGATCGTCGACGGGGAAGAAATACGGTGCGAAAGAGGGAAAAAATATAGGATCGTGACAAGGGAGTATATGGCTTTAGGCCACGATGGGTTTGAAGCGCTGAAAGGGCAGAATTATTTGGTCGACCACGAAGCGGGCCAGATTACAAGCTCGGTTGTCAGAAAATATCTCCTGGGTCTGTCTTTTTTACATTCAATGAGATGACTCTTGACGGCGTACGGCAGGCGCACGCTTCGTAAATAAGCTCTCTGCCGCGGAAACGTCACAAGCACACCTCGACGATATGACACACGACATCATTGCCCGCGCACGCACCTCGCGCTCGAAATTGGACCGTTTGCGTGCCTCACAGCGCTGGTTTGACGCAGTAGAGGCTGTCAAAACGCGGCTGCGTTCGCGTAGGCACTATCGGGACCATATCAATGTGTCGGCGAAGGAACACATGAGTCTTGTCGACTGCTTCGACGGCGCGAAGGCAAGAAACATGCCCATAGATAGGCACCGTGATGACCGAGGGAGAGGGGATCAAGACGAAGAAGACGAAGAAGACGAAGACGGGGAGGACGCGGGCGATTTATTGGTGGTACACCCGGTTATGGACGGTAGACTGAAGGACGAAGGGCGCGTGTAGACAGCTCAGAACGCTCCGTACGCGAACACCATCACTGTATAGTAGTTTTCTGCGGATTGTGCCAAATTGTCAGAGCAACACACGTTTATGAGTCTCTTCGTTTGATTATCTCTGGTAATGGTGTGGGAGGCGCAGGGTCCCCTGTAATGTGCCGAACGGTGTGTGTAGTTAAGCCCACCGCAGCCCCAAGGCCAGCACCACCGAGTATCACTAATGTACTACGCTCAATAGCTGGTCATTAAGCTGAACAGACAAGACTCACAGTGGATGGTGGTTGCGCGTTTCCAGAGCACGGCGGGGGTCAGGACGGCAAACAAGAGTGCACCTATCGTCGCGTGATCGTCTGCTCTTAATGAATCGGCCTAGCAGACCATAAGACGAGACCGAGTCCATCGACACAAGATAACACACGTCGTATGCTGCTCTAAGCCGCCTCATCCTCAATGCATCCGGTGAGGACGAAACAGACCGCGCGTATCCATATGCCCCGCCGGTAGCGATCCCTTCCCGGCACTCGGCACCGATTCACAATTTTGCGACAAAAACAACGACGCACCTACACCGCCGCCGACCCACGTCGCACGCAAGAGCCGGTTGATACTGAAATGTCCGCGCGGCCGCCTCAGCAGCACGAAGCCTGTATATGCTGGTGGGACAAGAGCGGAGAAGAGCTGGTAGCCTTTCGTCATAGATTTCCGTACAAGGAACTCAGTGTCTGCTTCACGCGCCTGAAGTGCGGCTATATCTTCCAGGACTGTTGACATGGTAGTACCGACTGGTACTGGTAGTTAATGCAGTGGGAGGCCAAGACTCGGAATGGCTGTGACGGGCCACGGCTTTCGGTCCGGAATACCGTACCTTTCGGAGCGATATCATAATCATATACAATATATCCGGCACTCTCGGTCTGGTATTCCCGCGGCCAATCCCACGAAAGAGACAAAACAGTGTACAGAACAGACCCATATACGTCAATATTCCGCTAGTCACTGTCGACGTCTATAACCTCGTCGTCATCCACGCCCCAGTCGTTCTCATCGTCCTCGGGCGAGGGACTGCGCTGTTTGCGGCGCAGGTTAGGTACACTCGCACCTCCCGCACCAACTACTCCGTTCCCAAATGGCCGGCGCAGTGTAGGTTGGGCACTCAACGTCTGTCCGCCGCTACCCCAATCATGCGCAGACCCATTGTCATCCTGGGTCGCTTTGCCCTTTAAGACCGTAGCTCCGTTGCTCCGCCCGTTCAGAGTGCTTCCAGAGCCACTGAACGCACTTGGACCCTTGTCATCGCATGATCGCGTGAGAAGAAACCGGATCGAGACCGATAGTTCGTGCTTACCGATGTATTTTCTTCCTTTGGTTCCGGTGGTACATAGGGTACGACGTTGAATCCAAAGAAGAGCTTGCCGAAGGGCAAGTTCAGCGGAGCGGGCACATTGCGTTCAACGTTCATGTCGTCATTAGAAACAACCTTATGTTTACTATAGCGCCATGAAAATGAAGTGTGAACACGTTTGAAGAAGAATACGCACTCCGTCCGTAAGATCTTGCTGCCCTCTGGAACAGACTCGATACCACGGTGGTTAATACCGCGGCCTTTGGTCTTGCGCCCCGAAAGTGTCTCGCCCTTGCCCTTGAAGATCTCCCAACGGTCACCGTCCTTGCTGACAGTCGTAGCACCCTTACTCGTACCAGCGAAGTTGCCACCCATTGAGCTCGTCGGCCGCGACGAGCCTGGTGTAGAGGAATTCAAGTCAATATTTAGCTTGGATGCCATTGTTGGCGGTGGCGCGGCCTTCGGTCGCTCAGGCTCCACGTAACCGACGGGTGGGGCAAAATCAACCTCAAGATCTGTGTCAAGGACCGAGATGCCCTCGCCACCTGGAGTCGCTTCCATGACCAGCAGACCAAATACAATGGAATTGTAGGAGATTTCGATAATATCGCCTTGAGTAAGTGCGGTGAAATTCCGTAATGCTTGCTCGAGGCTAGCGGACGTTCAGAAGAGGCGAGCGGTGACCACTGCAAGAGACGTACACGGCCTTAGGATCAGAAATCTCCAGGAAATGGACTTGTTGAGCCTGCAGTTTAACAAACTTGCCTTTTCGAAGCTCAATGCCGGTAATACGGATGGGATCGCCCTCGCTAAGCCGCAGAGTCTTCATCATCCAGTAAGGAAGATGTACGCAACCCTCGTCAGCGATGAACTCTAAGACACCACAGTGTGTCGATGCGGCAGGATTGCTTGGGTTACGGAGTTTGAACATCCACGGCGAGTCAATATCGAGCTGGGTCAGGCGAGCGAGAGCAGATGGGGGCATAACAACTAACATGGCCTTGGAGGTCAACCCACGGCAAACAGAGTCGGGAAAGGGTTACGCACTCTTGCCGCCGTAGCTTAAGTTCTCCCGCTCACGTCCAGGAAGCATCGCAACGCTATACGCCTTGAAGTACTCATCATATGAGCTTGGGATACTCCCATGTTGGTGTCCAAACCCCATGCCGAAGTTCCTATATGGTATACATAAGGAGAGCCCTGCGGGGCAGAGGGACGCGTCATACTGTGCCATCTGAGCGAAGAGGCCAGCCGGGCCACCATCTTCATTGAACTAGGGGAGAAATGAGCATAGTTCTATCAAGCTGACCGAGACGCATACAAAAGCCATAATGATTATAGGTGAAGCGATCTTGATGGTGGTAGTGACAATGAAGGTGGCGTCTGGTCGATTGCTACTATAGACGGCGCAAGCCCGCGTCAACTTCACGGTCTACGATCGAACACGTGATCCGATCTCTTTGACCTCCGAGTCCTCACGTCGCCGAAGACCTTCAACGTTCATTGCCTGTCGTACACCCATGTCTGTAGCATCCACACCAGCAAGAAATGCACCACACTCAAAGGCATTTAATGATAAGGCGTGTTGTCCACTTTTGTCCTCCGACGTCGGTTCGCTAACGCGTCTGCAGAGCAAACCGATGGAGGTCCGGCTGTCGAACATGGTCGCGGCAAAAGGTGCATTGTATCATACATCACGAGAGCTGGAGGTTTAATAAAAGATGCGTAGCTATTAGTGACGCCGTGCGGACGTCGCTAGGCCCACGGGGGATGGACAAGATGGTGCGTTTCATAGCACGATGCGAGTGCCGCAATCCCGATGCCCTCCTCATAGATCCAAACGTCTAAAGGCGAAGTAATCGTTACAAATGATGGTGCTACTATCCTCAAGAGCATACAGGCTCTTCACCCAGCTTCTAAGATGGTACTCCACTTTTCACGCTACCCTCTTACACCCTCTCACGCGCGAGCGTACGCAGCTCGTTGATCTCTCTGCCGCACAAGACGTCGAAGCGGGCGACGGCACCACATCCGTCGTTGTACTTGCGGGAAGCTTCTTGGGCGCGGCGGAGAAAATGCTCGAGAAAGGCATCCATCCGACGATCATAGCCGAGTCCTTTCTCAAGGCCTCCGCAAAGGCCGTCGAGTTTCTGGAGGAGATAGCCACGCCCATCGATCTTGGTGACATGCAGACATTACAACGCGTCGCTAGCACGTCCCTTAACTCTAAGGTGTGCATTTATTTTCCTTGTCCGCCCCGTTGTCGAGCTTAACGTTGCAATGCGGCTTAGATCGTCTCGCAATACTCGTCCACGCTCGCGCCTATCGCCGTAAAGGCTGTCACGCGCCTCGTTACGTCGACGTCGTCTAATGTCGACCTCCGTGACATTCGGATCGTCAAGAAGGTCGGTGGCACAATCGAAGACACAGAGCTCATCGACAACGGGGTCGTCTTGAATCAAAACGTTATTACAGCCGCTGGCGGTCCGACGAGGATTGAAAAGGCGAAGATCGGTCTAATACAGTTCCAGCTGAGCGCACCAAAACCCGACGTACACCTCCGTGCCATGCATTGAGTGGCAACACGTATCTGACTTTTCCTGTAGATGGATAACACAGTGGTGATCAACGACTACCGGCAGATGGACAAAGTTATCAAGGAGGGTCGCGCGTACCTTCTCAACATCTGCAAAAAGATCAAGAAGACGGGCTGCAACGTTCTTCTGATTCAGAAGTCGATTTTGCGCGATGCCGTCGACGAAACCTCGCTCAACTTCCTCAAACGACTCAACATCCTTGTCGTCAAAGACGTCGAACGGGACGAGATCGAATTCTTGTCAAAGAGTCTCGGCTGCAAGCCCATAGCCGACATTGAGGCATTCAGCGAGGACAAACTTGGGTATGCTGATCTCGTCGAGGAAGACAGCCATATGGGCGGAGCGAAGGTGTGTAAAGTCACGGGCGTGAAGAATAAGGGAAGGACAGTTAGTATCCTCGCGATGGGCTCCAATTCGCTCGTGCTAGAAGAGTGCGAACGTAGTCTCCACGACGCGCTCTGCGTCGTCCGTTGCCTTGTCAAGAAGCGGTGCGCGCCCCCGATCTTCGCGGTCCATCTTCCAACTGACCCGGCGTTCTAGTGCGCTTATTGGCGGAGGCGGCGCGCCAGAGATTCATGTCTCACGCATGCTCTCGCAGTATGCGCAGTCGCTTAAGGGCATGGAGGCCTATTGCTTCCAGGCCTATGCTGATGCTCTCGAAGTCATCCCGACGACACTCGCTGAGAACGCAGGTCTAAATCCGATCTCGATTGTTACCGAGCTTCGTAACCGGCATGCGCTCGGTGAGCGCAACGCCGGCATCAACGTTAAGCGGGTGCGCATCATCCTAGCCTTTTCTCTCATATGATTTCTGTTGGTCGACTGAGCTGTTCTGTACAGGGAATGATCTCGAACATACTCGAGGAGGATGTCGTACAGCCTTTACTTGTGTCGACGAGCGCTATCGAGCTCTCGACGGAGACGGTGACGTTGCTACTGAAGATTGATGACTACGTGCAGACACGATGAACAGGATGAAGCATCAGTTGGGGCTGAGGTGTAATTTGAGACACGTCCATCCTTTTGCTCGCCGTATCTGTATCATTTTGCTCTTGATGATAGAGAAGCGGTTGAAGATTCGTGTATATGCGGTTGCCCAAGCTGTCGTGACGCTACATGATAGTCGCGTCCCCGTCGCATCTTCCCATAGTCAAAAGATCGCGTCGTTTCACGCCATGACAAGTCCCGTGATCGTTCAATGAGGGCGTTCCCGCGGCGTATAGCTAAGTTATATCGTCGTCGAACGTTCTCTAAACCTGACCTTCGCCGGCCGTCACAGTACGGCTTCCACTCCAGGCAGCCAATCTGACAGAGGTTTGGCCATAAACACAGCGCCCGTTCTAATGGAGACTTACAGCCACGGTATCGACGAGACCAACGTATCGCGTCTTAGATTGTCAGTAAATTCGAAATGAGAACGGCAATACGTGGTCCGATTCAGCGTGTTGTGCGCCTGTCCCCACGTCCGCACAACGCAAGGCACAGACTATATGGGGCTGACAGAGCGACTAGCGCATCGAGAGATAAGGAAGCACTGCGCGAGTGCAGATGAGTTATTGACGCGAGAATGTAGATGATATTCAATACAACAAATTAAAGCCGTCTTAGCATGGTTGGATTGGGTGTGCAAATGGTGTCAAATGGTTGAGTTGTATGGTATATGCGGCAAAAATTGTTGACCCGGGACGTGTTGCAATCGAAACAAAGATAGAACTAGAAGCAGTATGCGAACCGAGCGCTAGTCGTCACTATATCGCGGGAGACGGTCGACCTGTGAAAGGGCGTTACGGAAACTGCCAGGAAGGCGGCGACGAACGGCGTGGACGTACGTAGTTTGACGTTAGGTCGAAGAAGGTCCAGAGAAGCCCATGCGTCGTGACGCTTCGGAGCGCGCTTACGCCTAATCCACGGTATATGCGAGCGAGGCCGGCGAGTATAGGCTTCGGGCGTGTCGGGTCCGTTCCTGTGGTTCTTTAAATATTCTCAGGCAAAGAGCGGAGAGTCTGCGGCTTGCCTCGGACTAGTCTCCCGAACGTTTCGAATACGCCCCTATACTGCTCACTGGCCAGAGCCCGCTGTTGCACTTTTGTCTTCACACTGTCTCGAGAATCGGGACCAGTGAGCATTACAGAGCACAAAGAAGGGTAACGTACACGTCGAGGGGGTAAATGACCGCCCAGGACGTCACACCCGCGAGAGAGCCGCAGACGAAGGGTACGACGGACGCATGGATGGGCAGCCAGGCCGGTGTCGGACCCTGCTCTCCGGACGGCAGTCGGCCAAGCAGGTGACGCATTGAATCGTACTCGAGGAAGTAGAGCGCGGTGCCCATCGTGTCGCGTACTTGTTGTGCGATGGCGTTTAACGGCTATGAATACGGAAAAGGAAGGAGGGGTGCGCACTGAAGTGTAGGCGGAACCCGTTATAGAGCCCCCTTACGCCACGCTCACGGACGATCTCCTTTACAGCGGAAAGCGTGCTTGGGGCTTTGGAAAGCGCGATGCCGCGGGAGGCCGCGATCGTGTATTCCAGCTGGCGACGGACCTTCACGAGCTCGAACGCTGTGTGCGTGACGCCGGCAGAACAGTTCGGGTGAGGGTACGTAAGCGTAGAGAAAGGGCGACGCACGCGCGCTGCTAAAAGAGATGAGCGAGCCGGCGAGGGCGCCGCCGAGGCCGCCCGCTACTCCCGCCCCGGCGAGCGTCGATTGGTCCCAGAGTCTGTGGTCGCGCACAAACTCCTTTGTGCGGGTATAAATGGTGAACGACGCAGCACCTTCACACGGGAGTCGCGTGAGCACACCGTATGGCCGACTGTAGAAGGGGAGGAGCACGGACGGACGAAGGAAATAGTTAAGAGCGGGATCCAGATGCCGCGGTAGAAGCCGAGAAAACCCTCCTCGCGGTAGACGAGGACTGCAAGGCGGGGTACAGAGATACTCGTCTTGATGGTCTGCAGTCGTGATTTGAGAGAGTCCAGCTTTTGTGTCTGGTGTTAGTGGCAAGAGGATGCTCTGGACGGAAAAGCGTGCGCACTGGATATCCAGCGAAGGTGGAGATGTAGCTGGCAGTGAGGGCGCACACGATTGGCTTGTTCTCTGGAGGCACAGGTTTTTCCGTCAAAGACTGGTGGTAAACAAAAGGAGAGTGCAGACTTCTAATGGCTTCATTGATAAATACGGAGTTGAACGCGGGCCTTGGAGGACTAGAGGTAGAGTGATGAGGGCGGGCGGTAGGTAGGGGGAGCAGGGCGCGGACCTTTGGCCATCCATAGAAAGTCGAGAAGAGCTTTACTAGAGTCCAGGATCGACGGAGACTTTTGGGTGGAAGAGCGAGTGCAAGAGGAGTTGTACAGGAGTCGTCTGCAGTAGTCCAAGTCCGCGGAGAAGACAGGCGGGGCGGTTGCCTTCTTCCGACGCGCGTCACGGTCGACTCGCCTTCCAGCCGCGGCGCGTCGGTGTCCTCTCAGCCTTCGACGGCGTTCCCACCGGCCCGATCAACGTCATACCCTCTCTTCCCTTATCAGGCCCCGAAAAGTCGTCACAAGGTCTCCTTCAGCTTTACATCAACATCCATGTATTCATATGCCACTGGCAGTACGCGTGCACGGTTATATTACGTAAATTATGCTTCTTGCTTTAGCCGAACATAAAACCGACCGCGTCCTGTACCAAGTTGTTGCGTGTGGCTCTGCGAAAGCATACTTGCTCTGATCCGTTAACGGCGCGCACTGACATCCCATAAGTTCGCACGTGTAGACGCCGACGTAGCTCCAGTAGTTGCTTAGCGCAATGGTCCGTGTGCATGCTCGCGGCCATTTAGGACTGCGGTGCTGAGGCTGTATGTCGCGATGTTCATGGATCCGTAGAGTGTCAAGCGTATCATTCCAGCCCGCCTCACCAGCGCCCTCGGAAGCTACCAGCGTAACCCGGTTCGCTGAGTACGAACTGGGGCCGTCAGCGCACTCCAGGATCTGTGGCATGCACAAGCTGATGGCGACACAGAATGCACGAGAGATGTCTGGGGCGAGAGCCCTTCGGAAATGTCGTGACTGCCGTAGCAAGAGAAAGGGATTCTCCAGCTGACAAGGTTGTGAGCAAGATAGAAGAGGCATAGTAGTGCATAGCGATGACTGCTGACGATGAGATGCTTGGCTTTAGACACCGCGTCTTTATATGCGTCTTCATAACATCTACGCCACTGTCTTGGGTGGCTGAGGATGCAAAATTGTTGCGCGGGTTCTTACGTACAAAGGCGCGATGCAACAGCCCATGAAAGGGAAAGAGCCCACAGAGTCGGGGACTATACCACTGTGCACGGTCAGAGAGAAGATGGGACGGTAACAACCGTAGGATGTTAGTGAAGTATTCGGCAAGAAGAAGCATTCCTAACCAGCACCGTCGCAAGAGAGGAATAGTGTTCTTGTCAAACCATCAATCAAGAAGATTGACTGGACGAACAGACGATTAATACTGGCTATGGGGGTTCATTATGCAGTGAATGATAAGTATGTGAGGGTCAGAGAGCAATTGATCATGAAGCAAATCGTGTGGCGTCGCACGCAATCTTGGCATGCAGGGGGTATAATGGTGTCTGGCGTGCTTCGCACTAACCGCTCCGTCCTTGTCACGGCAACGCGACCAGCCAGTCCACAAGGGAACTTACACCCTTGCCACCGCCGGTCTTCTCGTCGCCAACATCGAGGCGCTCCCATAACTTCACGTTTGACCCAACAAATGTGATCTCGCCGCCTTCCCACTCTGCAAACCGGAAGACACCTCCTGACGGCCCGCTGCACTCAAGCCCACCAAGCCCCGCACCTGCATCGTCATTATCTGCACCGCCATCGCCGAGCCCCTCCATATCGACGGCGCCACTCTTTGCCGCGCGGCGCTTTTCAAGCTCACGCTCGAGAACTGTGCGTACGCGGTTGACGGCGAGCTGGTATGCATCGCCGCTGGCGACAGAGCCAACTTTGAGCAGATCAGCCTTGTGCGCGAGAATGACAAGTGAGGGAGGGGTGTGTGACGGTGGGAGCGACGTGATAGAGCTCAGGACACGGTGCAGGTATCTGAGGAAGCGATGAGCCACAGTATGACGCGGAGCTTGAGGGGACGTACTCTGCTACAGCGGGCCCGTTGCGCGAGACGGTAGACGCATCGACGACAAAGAGGACAGCCTTGGCATTCAAGATATGTTCCTTGAACTGGTCGCGTATTCGTGGGTGCCCCGGGACGTCGATGACAGTCATCGGCTTACAACCGTCAAGGAAAAGGATGGAGGAGTTGGTCTGCATAGACGCTTGTGTTGGCAGTGTTTGCTTGTACACGAGCTGACCATATCACTCGCACGCGACACAGGTGCGTGAGGCAGGCAGACAGAACGTACCATGGACAGCAAAGCAGTTTTGCCTGCATCGGGCGGACCAACAACGAGAAGAGCATTGCCGTGGGAAGTGGATTTTCGTCGGAGGAAGAATGCAATGACTAAAGAAAAGAGTCGTATATAAAGACTAGGACCATCCGGGACAAAGGAGGACGCACGAAGGATGGCGAGAGCGAGTACGAGTGACGCGCACGCTAGGATTGCAGGAGACAAAACAGGAGAGGAGGCGGCAAAGGTAACCTCGGATGTTGGTTTGTCTGGTTGGATCGGGTCCATTTTGAGGTTTAGCGTCCCCAACGAGCTGGGACGGATGCAAAGGTCGATGTTGCACGTACAGTACAGGCCTGTTCAGCTTGCCCTGTTTGTCCTTGTTAGGCACAGTTAGGCCCTAGTTCTAAGCCAGCTAGCGTAAGCAGAAATTAAATAAAAATTCCCGACGCGTCTTCTCGATATGGTCGAGATTCGAGATTCGCGCCTCCGCACTATATCTCAACGTCCTCTGTACCTGCAAGCAGGCGACCAGATGGTCACCGCCATGGCCGCAGAGCCTCCGCGCAAGCGTGCGCGTGCAAAATCAGAATCGGTTTCCGCGTCGACGTCCGTCACGCCGTCACCTAAGTCTTATCAACTTTTCGCGCCCTTTCGCGCCCTGGGCCTCATCACCAATCACGTCCCATTTGCTTTGCAGCTCCGTTCATTTAAAGGCGCTACCGATGGACCAAAGCTGCATATACTCACTTGTTTGGGGAAGTCGTGGGCGCTCTGGGAGGGCGGGAAAATGGGACTTCTTTTCGTCAGTGCGTGCTCGGTGAGCTGCCGCCGCGCAGCGCGACTGAACGTGCTCTTTTTTTGCAGGCCCAGATGCGCCGGACGTTATAACCAGCATGGCAGTAGACGGAGATGTCGTCTGGGCTTGTGCGGGTTCTCATGCACTTAAATACCTACGAGGCAAGGAGGTCCGCCGCGTACCATCAATGTGCGCCAAACTGTTGTTGAGCTCATCCTCAGGTGCTGCGTTTAGCGAACCCCTTGGGCACGAATCTTGCATCTACGCTCGTCTTTGGGACGCAGCTGCTCACACTGACGGACGATGGGTCTCGCCTACTAGTCTGGGACACCGCAGCAGAAGGTTCTTTCACCCCATCTTGTTGGGTTGGAGACATTAACTTCGTATAGCCTTCCAGTGCGAAATCGAATTTGAAAATGGCTTCACTGCGGCGCATGTGATGCACCCCGCGACTTATCTCAACAAAGTCGTGGTCGGTAGCGCAGAGGGTAGCTTGCAGTTGTGGAATATTCGGTCTAGGTGTGCAACACGTCTTTCATTCATCCTTGGTTTGACCTGCAATGATAGGACGTGCATCCACAAGTTTCCCGCATCCAAGCTCTCGACGTCCTCTTCGCCGTCCGCGGTGACTTGCCTCGCACAGTCTCCCGCTATCGACGTAATTGGCGTCGGCTTCGCGTCCGGCGAGGTATCGGTTTACGACATCCGTGCCGATGAGCAGTTGATGCGAGTATTCGTCCGTGAAGGCGGAGTCCGCTCGTTGGCCTTCCGAAGTGGTATGTGACTTCCGCCTCGCGAATCGTGAATATTCTCACTCTGTTGCAGACGGTTATCCTGTCCTAGCCACCGCCGCCGAAGCAGGGCACATCACGCTATGGGATTTGAACGCCAATGGACGACTGTTGCACACGGTGCGCGGCGCGCATGATGGTGGAATCACGGCGGTAGAATGGGTAGCAGGTCAGCCCGTTCTCATAAGCTCTGGTGAGGACAACAGCGTCAAGGTGCGCACCAGTTAATCCCGTGCTAGAGCATCCTCTCACCGAGTGTCCTCTCAGCAATGGCTATTCGACTCGCCCGCCTCTCCGCCGCGACTGTTGAAGTTCCGGTCCGGGCATCATTCTCCGCCCCACCTTATTAGGTATTATGGCGAGGATGGGAAGCAACTCTTGACTGCGTCGCGAGATCGAAGTCTACGCTGTATGTCCGTCGTGCGCGATTCACGGTCTTTTGAGCTCTCGCAAGGTATAACCAATGATTTTATTCATTAGCGAGAAGCCCGCTGATATTGGTCGTTCTGTAGGCTCCCTTGCGAAGAAGGCAACTTCGTTGTCAATACCCATCGCATCTCTGAAGCTGCCTCCGGTTGCTGCGCTCTCATTTTCCAGTACGCGATGGAAAGACTGGGACGATGTACTGACAGTGCACTCAACCGAGTCATTCGCACGGACTTGGAGTTTACTCAACAAACGGAAAGGTAGCCACAACTTTGATCTCGCTGACGCAAGCAAGGACAAGAACATCGGTGCAGCAAAGGCGCGTAGAATGTCTCATTTCCTGTGCCTTAGGTTCGAATAAAACTTCACAGGCTGTCTGCGTATCGGCGTGCGGTAACTTCGGGCTTGCGGCGTCGTCAACAGGCGCGATCGGAATGTGGAACATGCAGTCGGGTATCCACCGCAGGACCTTTGAGCTCGGTTCGACCCCCGCGGGAGTGACGAAGTCCCGCGCGGGGAAGAAGGGCGAGGAGAGGTCTATAACAGGTCTGGCCGCGGACTTGCTCAATAAAACCGTCATCGCGAGTACCCTTGACGGCACACTTAACGCAAGTTTCTATTTCAATATCATAAGCCCTGGTTGGGTTGACACTGGGGCAGTTTTTTGACTTCCATACCGCAAAGCTTGAGCATACGGTAGTCTTGCCTTCGTCTGTTGTCTCGATCATGCTACAGCGGGACAGCAATCTTCTTGCGGCTGTCTGTGATGATATGGTCGTGCGACTCATTGATATCGAGACGCGGCGTACAGTGCGCGAGTTCACTGGCTTCGCCGGACGGATATTGGACATCGCAAGTTTTTCTCTCTTCCATTAACAAGCGTTCTTTGTGACCGTCTCTGTTAGGCTTTCACGCCGGATTCGCGGTGGCTTATCGCGACCTCACTCGACTCGGTTATTCGCACATTCGACATTCCTACTGGGAGGCTCATCGACGTATTCCGCACGCCGAGTGTCGCAACGAGTATCTCGTTTTCACCTTCGGGTGACTTTCTTGCGACTTCGCATGTCGATAGCGTTGGTGTATATCTCTGGTTCGTTGTTTCGCTAGTCGGACGAACGTCTCACCCAACCAGGTCCTTAGGGCAAATCGTGCACAATATACGCAGGTCTCTTTCCGCAGCATTCCCGATGAATCTATCCCTGCTCTCTCCCTGCCGGTCATGCAGGGTGAAGACCTCAACGCTGCCGATGGCTCGCCAGACGTGCAGCCTCTTACGGCTGACACAGAAGATCTTGTCAGCTTTGTTGCGCCACCATCACTCGACGGCGATCTTGTGACGCTCACGCACCTCCCTCGTGCGCGCTGGCAAACCCTACTCAACCTTGAGGTCATCCAGCAGCGCAACAAACCAAAGGAGCCGCCAAAGCCTCCAGAGAAGGCACCATTCTTCCTCCCGACGTTGTCCGGGGTCGAGCAGAGATTTGTTATGGAGGACAAGAGGGCACAAGAGGGCGGAGAAGTGTCAAGTAGAAGACTGCATCTAGCTTACGCGGAGACAGATAGCGTCTTCCTAAGGAAGCTAGAGGACGAGGAAGAGCATGGCGATTGTGAGCTTTCTCCCGTCCTCGTACACTGGCGTACGCTTACGCGGGCGTAGATGAGTCATTTTTCAGTTATACGAAAACACTCCTCCCGGCTGCTCTCGACCTCGAGCTGCGCTCTCTTACGGCTCTCGACCATCTTGCGCACTTTCTCCGCGCACTAACACAGCGCCTTACCTCGCGCCAAGATTTCGAGGCTGTGCAAACGTACCTTGCAGTTTTAGTGCGCGTACATGGGGACGTGCTGGTTGCTAACCTAGAGTTGCGTCAGCATCTTGAAGCGTTACTAGCAGCGCAGAGACGCGAGAGCGGGCGTGTACTGGAGCTCATTGCGGCGAGTTTGGGAACGTTGGCGTTTGTCAGGGATACATTATAATCTCTAGTCTATAAGGCCGTGGGGGTTAAAATTTGTTGTGAAAACGAGTCTGCAAACCCTTCAGTTACTTGCAGTTACATTTGCGACGACGCGGGTTGGCTGGACCTTCTAGCTCCTATCATCTTTGAGCCGACTTGCCGCTCCTTCGTGTACCTCTCAGCCACGCGTCCGAGAACCACGTGCGCCGGCACCAGCAAATTAATGTCATGGCGGTTAGAGAGCGCCCCGCTTGTTTCTGGTCTGCTTCTTCACCACCTACCTCCCCGACACTTCGTTTATACGACACTTGTATATCACTCGGAGACCTTGCCGAACGAAGAACATAGAACAGCGCCTAGGCAATCAGACTGTTGGATAAATTATCTTAAGGTTGGAGCTGCTCTCGCAGGATTGGCTTATTTTTTGAGGCTCCAGTGAGTTCCTCGTGCTGCGACTTTTATCCTTAGACAGGACTTCACCGTATAGCCAGATTTTCTCCGACGACTGCACGTTAGCCTGAAGTTACGTTAAGGGTGTGCTATACAGGCCTCCGTTTGGTTATCTGACAAGGTATGCAATAGCTTTTTCTTTATCTCGCCCTGCGCGCTTTTCCTCCCTACCTTCACTGCTGCACACCTTTTCTCTGTATGCGGCTGAATAGGTCGTTCGTCAGTGGTGGCGAAACATAGATCCGTCCGGTGCGGGTTCACCTTACATCTGACATCTAGGCGGCAGCCCCACGGGCATCAGTATGAGCTTCCTTTCCCTGCTGCGCACGAGCAGACTGCAGTACCTCCGTCTAAAATTTGGTTCTGACTAAATCCTTCACGCAGAAATCGACGAGGCTTGGAGTTTCGGGGTGGACGAAGGTGCGTGACGATGACTGGCTTGCAAGCCATTCCTGCAGCTGATTCTAGTAAAGCTACTACTACGTTATTCACCATATCATCTGCGTGTACGAAATGTCCTCGCCACCGGATGTCCCTCTTTCTACGTCCCCGCAATCTATTCGCATCGCAACACGGGACGACTCGCCCGTCCGCTACTACGGCTCTTCTCCCCGAGATCCTTCTCCTGCGGTTCAGCGCAACCGCTCGGGGACCGACTACGAGCGTGGATCTGAGTCTCCCACATTCGCCCGCCATTCGCCTTCGATTTCTCGCGCCCACCACAACCCGCTGGATCCCGAAGTCCGTGAGCGTCAGCGCACGCTCGACGCCGATATGGCAATGCACCTCTCTCGTGCTCGTCGCTCGTCCATTTCTACATCCCCGGCCATTCCGTCCCCTTACCATGAACATGACTCCCGCAATCAAGTGCCGCACGATCTGCTGCAGCATGAGTATCTCCAGCACGAGGACCTATTCCCAACGTTCTCGCTTCAAGAGGAACAGGATCTTGAGTCTGCCAGGCGGGGACCAGATGATATGGACGATGTGACCGGCTTACCGCACGACGAGGGCGAAACGTACAAACGCTCCTCCTCGCCGGAGCTCGCGGCATTTCCGCCGCATCTCAACCAGGGTCACGACCCCACACTACTCCCTGGCCCACAGTCTTTCCATCATACCGCGCCTACCGTTTCACCGGATATCACAGAGATGGGCCTCCCCATGTACCAACCGCCCACATTGACGGACAAGCAGACATACAAGTTCAAGCTCATGGAGGACTTCGCCACTTCCGAGAAGGAGCGCCTCGGCATCCATTCTCCGAACGACGAACATTCGTCCTTCATTCGCAAGCGAGCGAACGCCAACTCGACATCTGACGCAGGTCCAAGCGCGTCTACGGCCGGCTTCACTCTCCCTCCAAGTCGGCCGGCGCGTGAGCGCAAGCTAAGCCACAGCAATGCGCTCCCGCGGCGGCATGGCGGCGGGAAAATGGCGCTTTTTGAGGCGTCGGCGTCTGGCGCGCCGCCGCCGTCGCTTGGTGGGCGCACGGCGCACTTCGCCGTGCCAAATGGGGACACGCCGTTCGGAAGCGGCGTCTCGTCTGTCGATCACCTCTCTCCGCCAATCCTTTCGGCTGGCGTGGGCGGTGGACATGACAGACCGTACCGCTTCTCGTTTTTTTCAAACACTCTTAGTGCGACAATTCATGCACGTAGCCTCAGCGAGCTTCCTGCAGATGGCCAGACGTTTGAAGACCTGTTTCTCGGTGCCAGTGTGTCTCGCCGTAACAGTGCACCCGGGTCGGAGACTCCGACTATGCCTCAGTCCAGTGCCCCGTCTCCAGCGATGGCGCCGTTCTCTCCAGATGTCAAGTCAGTAAATGTTGCGCAACAGGGGAACGGTGGGGCGATGCCGGCCGTCCCAAGATATAAAAATTTGAATGGTGAGGAAGGCCATACCTGGTGGTTGGATATCCTGTCACCAACGGACGAGGAAATGAAGATGCTTGCCCAAGTGCGTTCTATGTCCATCTATCATATGATTCATCTGATTCTTGAAAGGTCTTTGGGCTACACCCCCTCACCACGGAGGATATCCAGATGGAGGAAGCGCGCGAGAAGATCGAACTTTTCCGCACGTACTACCTCGTCTGCTTCCGGTCATTTGATCAAGACCCGTACAGTCCGACGCACCTAGAACCTGTGAACATGTACATGGTCGTGTTCCGCGAAGGCATCCTCTCCGTGCGGTCATTCCTCCCTATTTCACGATCGTGGCTGACCCCTTTCAGTTCCACTTTCGGCCTACGCCGCACCCTCAGAACGTCCGGCGGCGGATTAAACAGCTACGGGACTATATCAGCGTAACATCAGACTGGATCTCATATGCGCTCATCGACGACATTACGGACGCATTTGGACCCCTGATTCAGAACATTGAATACGAGGTTGACAGCATAGATGAACTCGTGCTGATTCTGAAGGAGGCTGAGCAGAGCGATATGTTACGACGGTACGTATAAATCACTCGCTATATGAGGGCATACACGGAGCGGTAACAAACAGAATCGGGACATGCCGGAAGAAGGTCATGGGTCTTTTACGGTTGATGGGTAATAAGGCGGATGTTGTGAAGGGACTCGCGAAGCGATGCAACGAAAAGTGGAAAGTGGCCCCTACGAGCGACATTGTGCGTCACTCGCACTCCCCAATCTCCTGCAACGTTCGCTCATAGTCTTCGCAGGGTCTCTACTTGTCCGACATCCAAGACCATCTGATCACGATGACGCAGAACTTGAACCACTACGAAAAAATATTGTCGCGCTCGCACTCGAACTACCTTGCACAAATTTCAATAGAAATGACGGACGCGAACAACCAAATCAACGATGTTCTATCCAAGCTCACCGCTCTTGGCACGGTTCTTGTGCCAATGAACCTCATCACCGGTGAGTCTCAGCTTACACGCCGAGTAGAGAAGAGACTGACAAGAACGGTAGGTTTATGGGGTATGAATGTCCATGTTCCTGGGCAGAATGTTCCTGGGTATGCATGGTTTGCCTCGATTATTGGGGGGCTGGCAGCGATCGCGATTATTGGCGGATACACGACCTACAGGCTCATGGTTCGATGAGTTTCTTCTCCCGTCCTTTAACTCATTTTCCGGCCCCTTTTCCCAACACGAGCTTTGTACGACTACTTCTGACTAGAAACCAAACACAGCACATTACTGGCATGACGTCATTCGAGGACATTACTCAGACACTTCCTCACAATTGATTCACCATGAATTATCCCACGGAGTGCTCCTGTCTAGTACAGTCCTCCGGCACCTACATAACCGGCGATAGAGCCGAGTTCAACAGCGACGGGCCTGCAGCTGCGTCGTCTAATTGGGAAGATGTTGGCGATGGTCAGGTAAGTCACAGTGGGCCCTGACGCTGAAACTTAGAGGTCCAGAGGACCGCTCCAGACCTGAGACTTCTCAGCAGCAATGCAGGTAACGACGTCGTCGCCTCCAGGGTTGGACATGACTTCCGTTTTATCTCTTGGACTGCTACCCGCTTAGCAATCGTTTATTGACCAGTAATCACAAATAGAAGTCTCTAGATGCTCTAAAATCTAGTGCTTACACTACTGCCTTTGGTCCGCATGTTGGCGAGCGATTTAATCAGCGCAGCCATTAATCTTGGTCAACATCAGCTCCCAGAAGCTGCTGGAGCTCAATTTCCGCACATGCCCCCGCCAAGCATGAGGAGCAGTCGTTGATGTCGTATGATAGTCATCTCGGACTGCCGTGGACGAGGTTAGGGGACGCCGGCAACAGAAGCTCTCAGACCTGCTTGCTCGTCCTCGGCTACCTTGTTTACGGGCCCTGCGACCAGCAGACAAGCACGTAAGGGCGAAGACGGTCCACACTCTATCCCAGGGGACTCGGACGGGGGCTATCATCGCAGACGCTCGAACTAAGGCGGCGGCCCTTTCCGGCTGCTTGGCGTCCTGTTGGCCTCACAGGAAAAGGGCTTGACGAATCATATAAAGACAGTGAACAGGACCGAAGTTGGGACACAGTGCGCGCTCCATGAACAAATGTACATACAGGCTGTTCTCCCTGTTTCTCGGCGTCAACTTTATCTTGCAATTGCACTAGTTTGCTCCGGAACGAGCATCGTTCTGCAGTTAAAGGTGTTGGCTTACTATAAACCGAGCTATAGTATACTCATCTATTACTAGTTCGATAACCAGGGTGGCTCGGGACAAACCTGCAGGGATTCAGGTCATTCAAGGGCATCAAGGAGGGCATGTGTTTGACGCACATAGGTTACAATTCGTTTACCCTCAGGCATCAGCATGTCTAGACGCAACCGTCTCTACACATTGACAGTGTTGCATAAAATATATGAGTCGCGGATAGGATAGTAGACAGCTAGAAAGCATTCCGTGCCGTCGACTAAGGTCGGAATAACGCACGGCATGTGCGAAGACGGCGATTTTGACTGCTGTTCCGTCCTGCATGGTATGGATCTAAAGACACAAGGAAAGCATGTGGACCGAGGTGACCTGCTCGCCATAGCGGTCGCGCACTGTGCGGTTTCCCGTAGACATATATCGGGATAGGGTGTTCTGACTAACTCGACATAGATGTGAGTAGGTAAGAAAGCAGGTAGCGGCTATTTCCTCGAATGGCGACAGAGAATTTGGTCTTCGTGTGCATCTCAGACTTCAAACAGAACCATCACGATCCATAACTTCAGCCTACCTGACGACAGCCAACTAGAAGAGTATTTATCAAAACTCGGTGGAATCGGCTCGTAATTGTTCTGGCCAAGATACTTGTCGACCTCTAATTCCCTTACCATAAAGTAACTTACCAGCCGTTAAGGGGCACTGTCGTTGGCGTAAGAGCAATGAGGGAAACATTGGCTGAAATGATGATTGTTAGTCCCTTAGTGACGCGACATAGCAATTGCCCCAAGCGGAAAAAGTTCGAATGTGAGACTCAACCTATCGTACAACCGCT
Source organism: Vararia minispora EC-137 (assembly GCA_022160365.1). Taxonomy (NCBI): domain Eukaryota; kingdom Fungi; phylum Basidiomycota; class Agaricomycetes; order Russulales; family Lachnocladiaceae; genus Vararia; species Vararia minispora. Next base: position 36,383 of record MU273566.1, read on the forward strand.
CCTGCACTGCACGTTACCGCCCCGCAATCAAGTCTTGAGCAATGCCGAGTTGACTATCTCAGTCGTCAAACCCTCCGAACCGTCCCTAACTTCGAGCACTTTGCCGACGTCAGCCTGGGAAGGTTATCGCCGTTTGATCAGGATCATGTAAAGTAGAATATACCTGGTTCTGAAAGTCGAGAAGAGCGCTCGCGTGAAGTGTGAGCATCCCCATTTCACATGCCGGAGGAGCCCAGTTGATGAGGAGGAGGGGAAAAGACTTCCGGCCGTCGCTGTGATTGAGCTCGTAAGAGAGCATGACGTAGCGCGGAGAGCTCTCCGGGAGTTCTGCAGAAGGATGAGGTTCGCGCGGCCACAGGAGGCGAGTTCGACAAACCTTCCGCGAGGTCCTCCATGGTAATGTCATCGAACTGCTCAGCCTCCTCCATGATGAGCTTTTGCTTGTTGATCTTTACTACAAGCGCGGCATTCCCGGATTTGCGGCGCGCAAACCTGAACTTGCGGAGGGCATCCTTGAGCTCCTGGGGTATATCGACGGTGTGAGACTGGTCATGACTGTGAGCGCAGGGATACGTGATTAGATGAGACCATACCATGGAGGTCGACAGGAAAGTCTGATGTATGAATATACGTGGCGGTTGATTCAATGGCCACGGTTGTCCAAGGGAAGTCGGGATGGGGCATTATCTGATAATACACTGAGATGACTGCGATCACTGACGATTCGGCCTTGCTTTCGCGGCAGTCCGGCGCCGCAGCCCATATGTACCCAGCTTGCACACGCCCATGACTGCACACAATATCTCATTTGCTCCTGCCCACCATGGCCTCCGTGAGACCTTCGCGTGATCCATCGCGCGTGCCTCGTGAGCCGGATAGTATCCTCCCGGACGGGCAAGTCGGTGAAGAGGCGGCTGAGCTCTTCAGGGACTTCGTCCACCCTCACGGTCACCCCGGACATCCGGTTGGGGAGACGCTCGCCGATGATGCAGCCGCCCGCTTGCAGCTCGAGGACGAGGTCGAGAAGGCGGCCCTTGAGGCCGAGAAACTTGAGCGTTTACGTCGGCCTTGGTGGAGGCGTCCCTCAGCCTGGTGGTGAGTGAGCCCTTATTTCCGTTGTCAGCACACACGACCGAAATGTGAGCATCCAGGTTCTTGATCGCTGTCCCGTTCAGCATGGCTGCCTTCATGGCGACAGCTGCTCCGCGTATCGAGATAGTGACAGAAATTGTCTGTTCCCTTGCGCAAGAAAAAGAGCCTTGGGACCCTGAGGGTATACCCTCAGGTCAGTCTCTCATGTTGTCTCGCGAAGTCGTGCCAACCTGATGAATTACTGCGCAGTATATAGCGATCCCATTCCTTGCGCCAAAGACCCACTCGTCGCGGCCAAGGTCACCGCCTTGTTGACCAGTGAGTGCTCACGTACTCTTACGAAGCGTGTGAAACATATCTGTGGACAGCTATCTTGTTGATAACTGGCACCCTGGGCCTCGTTACTACAGGCTGGTGGGGATCGGTAAGCACGGCAGTCACGAGTCAAATGCACTGTACTGACTGGGGCAAGCTCTCCGATCGCCATGGCCGCATGTTTGTTCTACGGCTCAACATCTGGTCGCTTATCGTCAGTGACGTCGTCTTCATTATTGTATACATGTTCCCAAAATCTATTCCCGGTGGATACTATGCGCTTTTGTTCCCTGCTATCCTCGATGGCTTCCTGGGTGGTATGCTTCTAAGAGGACACAGGCTCAAGCAACGATACTCACCTATCCCTCAGGACGCATGACTTCGTCTGCGACGATACATGCCTATATGGCCGATTGCACTGACGCGGCCACTCGGTAGGCTGGGCGTCTCTGCTTACTCCACGAGCTTATGCACCTTGCCTCAGATCACGCGCCTTTTCTCAGTTTATGGGCTTCCTCTTCATTGGCCTTGCCGTCGGTCCAACTGTTGGCTCCCTGGTAACCCGTCTGTCACACCACGCCATCACGACTTTCTATCTCGCGACAGCTGTTCACATCTGCTATGCCTTGGTCGTAGGGCTCATCATCCCGGAGTCTCTTCTCCCGACGCAGATGCGCGTTTTCCGACGGAAGCATACTGCTTCCGTCGCTGCAGCCCGTGCTAAGGGTGGTTGGCTCATACCGTTTAGGCGTCTTCTCGTATTCCTGAGCCCTGTCCTGCTTTTCATTCCCCCACACATTGAGGGCAAAGGCGGTACGCCACACAAAACAAAGTTTCACCGCGACTGGTCTCTCACGCTCGTCGCAATGGCGTACATGCCCGAGACGTTGCTTCTTGGGGCATCCACGACCATATTTCAATATGCTGCTGCAACATACAACTGGTCTACTGAAGCGGTACATCAGCTGCTTGCTTAGTCCCTCCCTGTTCCCACTGATGCCCTTCCGTAGCTGGGATATTGGCTTAGCATCGTTGGCATTTCACGTTCAGTATTCTTAGCTGCCATTCTTCCTGGTACGCTCCCCCATGTTTCACGCGAAGTACTGTCTGACATTTTCAATAGCCATCATGAACCTTTTCCGCCCCAGGCTCTCGATCGAGCTTCCGACTTCACCCTCTGAGCCTCTTATTTCAGAACATAGCGCCACTGATGCCGTCGGTGCTGATTCCGGCCCCTCGTTCGGCTCGCGTTTGTCCTCTCCCACTCCTGCGCCAAAGGACAAGCACGCCCCTAAGCTTGACCTGATCATTGCCCGCGGCTCGCTCATTGCAATGGCCGTCGCGATGCTTATGCAAGCTACCTCGCCTTCTGCCTGGGGTTTCCTCGCTGCATCCGTGCTTTCGGCTTTCTCTGCGGGCTTCACGCCGACTATCCAGAGCCTTGCAATGGAGCTCTACCGTCATCAAGGCGGCCACGAGACGGGTAAACTTTTTGGTGCCATGAGCGTACTTTCATCACTAGGGTGCGCACGTTCTTTACTCGTTTCGTGAGCGCTATACCAACCAGCCTACGTTAGCTCGTCTATCATTGGCCCATTCATCTACGGACTGATATATATTCGCACGGTCGCAACATTCCCTGCCACAATCTTTCTCGTCTCGGCAGGTGTCGTCCTGCTCTCCTTCGCTTTCCTCCTCTTTGTGCGATTGCCCGATGGTCTCGGCGATGACACGTTTGCACGCGAGGAAACGGCTCAGGCGGAGGTGGCTGCGACCGAGTCACAGGACGAGACAGCACCCTTAGTGCAGGAAGCGAGTTGAGATAGTAGCCGCATGTGTCATGGATGGGTAGGATAGAATGGTATAGGACGGTTATTGTGTGAGCTGGCTGGGTTATTCTACACCTGCAAGGTATTGTGCGCTCTTAATATCGTAAAGTCTTGGCTTATCGTCATATTGCGGATCCAGTTACGTCATAATACACGAATGAGCTTCTCAGTGCAGATATAATACTTACTGCTCAGCTGTGACTTGCCGCCAACATGCTGCTAGCAGCAACTCTCGTGCTTTCTGATAGCTGTGGTCTTGCATAGTGTGCTTCCCGTGCGATGACCGGTTGTTCGCACAACTCGCTTTCCATGCTGAAGGTGACCGCATGCGTTGGCCGGCAAGTTATGCGGGCCAGCAAAAGAGACAGATGTAAGTGGCAAAGGCTCTGTAGTCTGCTCAGGCGGCAGTTAAACGTACACTTCCATGGGACACCGAGCACATCGTATCCCGGTATGTAGTTAATATGCCGCCTGGCTAGTACCATCGTGAGGGTCTACATACAGATCCTGGCCCTCAGCCTGCTGGGTTTACAGTCACCCCACATCCTTCTGCTATTCTGTATGGATGCTGAACTTTATTACAATAGACCCCAAGCGACGCGAAGTAAGGGAGAACACAAGGTGCATTTTTATACCGTGGGGTTGTACTACAGGATGATTATAAGGACATCAAAGCGTAATGTACACCATGCATGACAATCTATATTCATGTCATCCGCTGCGTCTATCCCAAAGCAAACCGAAGGACGTCTATGCAATCCATCCACGTGCCTTGAAATCCTTCAAGGAATCGCCAATGGTCTCCGCGGGGGTGTGCATCTTGAAGCCATAAACACGGTCGAACTGGTCCGTGCTGACAGTGATCAAGTGGCGCTTGTCTTTCGTTACTCCTGGCCTACCCTTCGGTAGACCATCCCACGGCTTGGGCTCAATGCTGTTTGCGATGTCGACTACGAGAAACAAATCAGTTCATGAGAGGAGAAGACAGTACGAGGACCGTACGCTCGTCCTGCGGGTAAAATGCACCAGCACTGATCAAACAGCGCGTGCCACCAGCTTGCGGGAGCTCGGCCGCGCGAGCGTGGATCTCGGCGACGTCCCGGACGTCAACGAGGTTGTGTGACACCGTCTCGTAGCCATCCTCCGGGAGCTTTCCGGTGAGGATGTCGAAGAGGAACTTCTGCGAGGTGTTGAGCGCATCTGCAGAATTGACTTCATGGATCGGGGGGCCGAAAACCTGCAGGCAAAGTTGGCGATGGCGGACAGCAGATAAAAAAACGCGCACGTAGGGAGGGTTGATTGTAACAAGATCCCACGACGGCTTGTTTTTCTCGACGAATTCCCAGGCAGCTAGGGACAAAACATTAGCCGTGTGTCGCGACCACATGACTATACCAAGACGCACCCTTCTCTGCGAGCGTTTTTGACGCGCCGTAGATTGTTGCGGGACCGGCCTCGGCGCCCTTCTCCTTTACAAGGTTGACAGCCTGCTCATTCCAATCCAACTCGTTGAATGTGCGCGGGGAATCAATGAGATACGTCCAGACGGAGACAATCGATGCTGTGATTACGACGCGCTTCGCGGTCGGTGCGTGCGCGTAAACGGATTCAAGGATGCTAACGGTGCCCTTAACGGCGGGATCTATCAGCTCTGAGGGTTCCTTTCCTAGGAAGTGGAACGGAGAGGCCTACACCGCTCGCGTCAGTCTAGGCAACAGATTTGGCGAGCGCAACCCACTGTATGCGCAATAAGATCGACGTCCTTCACGGCCTCATCAAACGCGCCGGACTATTTGTACCGTTAGAATGACGATATTTTCAGAAGAGAAAATGTCTATACCGCAGTAATGTCCGCGACCTCCACGAGCTCAAACTTGTCGCCGTGCTTGGCGAATGTGTCTTTGATGTGTTTTCCGGCCCTCTCAATGCTGCGAACGGTGCCACGGACAGAGTAGCCGTGCTCGAGATAGGCGCTCGCTACCCATATACCAACGTATCCGTTGACACCAGAAACGAGTACCTTTGCTGGGGCGGGGACAGCAGGCATGAAGAAACTAGGTTTCGCAGACGGGGGCGTGTTTGGTTGGGTGGATGGGGCTGATAATAGCTCTCTGCGACTGCCTCCAGCCTTTATACGCACGACGGTCCTGCCAGAACCCCTTCAGGAATAAGGTGTCGCCGGCACGACGAGAGCATTTCGGTGCGGAGGATGTGGATGCCGATTGGTATCCCAATCGAGCCATTGCCGCACAGATTTGCCGGGCCCACATCGAGCCGATTCCGACTCCGTCAGCTCAGTGCAAGAGCCGTGGATGTCTCGGGATTGGGGCAACAGGCGCAAGCGACCGTGAGGCGTAATTTTCGCTGGCGCAAACACGGTGACGAACGACCTCAGCGGCGGGGAAATAGAATAGTACTACCCGTCATCGGATCACCGTAGTCTCCCGCCGCCTCGATGGTCGTGGGTAAATCTACTGGGCTGCGAGTCTAGGAGATAGCTTGTGCTGTGCACGAAGGGTAGTGTTGCATGCCATGGCTGAGGGGCTCTCTGCACCCATCTACGGCGATGACGAACGGAGTCACTGCGGGCTCAAGCCCGAAATCAGATACGAACCTGGATACTGTAAGCATGTAACTTGACACCCTTTCGAAGCGTCTGTTTTGTCATCAAGCCTATGTTGTGGATGCCATGAGACAGAATTGCGACAGTGAACTATCGGCTGGAATTAGCCGGATGTTATTCAGCTGGCCCTCCAATGTTCTCGACATCGGTTGATCGCCAATCGAATTGGCTTCATCCCTGAGGCCGGGCCGGCCTCCGGCCCAGGCACTGTGATAACAAAGAACCGTGAGACATTGTTGTGTCTTCGGACACAGCGGCATCGTCGACACCACCACTGCTACTGTTGACTGAACCTCGTCCAAACCTCGCCATGATAACACTGATTGATCCCAACCGTCACACTGCCGTGAAAAGTGAGGCTGCCCGCTGAAGCCCTTTCGAGGCTGTTTTTTGTTTCTTGCCTCAAATTATGGAGGCGACGACCAGTACTTGTATCAACAGAAAAGACCGCTGATCGGTTCAGGGTACAATTAATGCAAGAGCAGTGCAAATACGACGTGAGAGATAGCGCACAAAGCAAGGAGAACAGCGTAGGATGTGAGAGAACCCACGATTAGTGCAGTAGATTTACCTCAAGATCAACAATTCGCTCTAACTTTACGCTTTCGCCTTGCGCTTCCCCTTCGCTAGCGTCTCCGTCTCTTCTAGTTCCGATTGATGCTCGATCCCGATGATCTTGGCCTCATCGTCATCGTCATACACAAACTTCTTCACTACGATATTCTCCGCGAACACGTCCTCGATCGGCGAAGAGCAGTTCAAGAGGTTGCCAAGCGTGTCGAGCCGCTGCGTCTGCATGACCGCTATCAGAACAAATAATCGCGGCTGACAAGATGCACACAACATGCCGAAGACGGAGAAGAACGCACCTTTGCAGATCCCGCCAGGGCGCCCTTGCCCACCACCGGTAGCTTCGGCACTACGCGCGGCCCATCAAACGTCTCCTCGAAGTAAACCGTGTTAAACAATCCTCTATCCCACTTGACCCTTTTCTCCGTTCTCTCCATCCCTGCCCCTGCCCCGTTCTCGGTGTCGACCTCGGAGCATAAACGCTTCGCCTGTCGCTCGCGCTCGGGTGTCACATATTCTTCCTCGTCGCCCGCACCACGCCTATGCCTCCCATCGTCCGTCCAAGCTTCCCCATCTTCCCCTTCTGTGATCTGCGAGATGTCTCCCTCCTCTCCGCTTGCCCTTCTTGCCCGCCTTTCCGCCCTCTCCCGTCGCCCCTTCAACATCTCGTCTTTCCTCTTCTCTTCCATAGTCCTCACCTTCGTAGCAGGGCTCGTCGGCCTTCGGCCGGGGCGACGCACGACCTCCGTCGCGAGCACAGCTGTGTAGTGCTGATTGCGTGTGGTGTTCGTCGCCGTCAGTGCGCGAAGAGCTGACATACTCATCGTCGCGAATGCGCCGCCCGGCACATCCCAGCGCGCGCGCGCAGAAGCATCCAATGTAGCGGACATTCTGCCCGAGCGGGTACGGCGGCCTGTGCCAAGGTCAGGTGGCGGGGTTACTGGGCGTGGAACTGTGGAGAGCGGTGGCGAGGAGGCATTAGTCTGCGCGGGACCTTGTCCTTCGATTTGGGGGACGGAGTTGTGCGGATGATTGCTAATTTCTGACGATGGCATGTCGCCATGTGTTGAGAATGATGTGGAGAGTCCGGCATTGTCCATTCGTTCCAGTTTGCGCTCGATGCCAGCCGGCAGCTCAGATGCAGACTGCTCGGTGGCAGCGACCGGTGGTGGTGAGGGCGGTTTCTTTGCCCGAGGTAAGACGCGTCTAAACTGCGGTACTTTCTTTGTCGGACTGCCTGACGCCGCCCCTGCCGTCGTTGTGTTTGTCGTCGTCGCTTTCGGACGCGGGACGACCGGGACCCTGCGAAAGTGCAGTTGGGTTGGAGGGGAGAGCTGTCGCTCTCGTTGCTCATCCTGACGCTTGCGCTTAAGAGTCGACGACGAGGAAGCCGGGATATTGAAAGAGGGGGCGGGGACAGGTTCAAGCGCAGTGTTGCTATTGATAGCACTCACTGTCCTGTTAGGAGGCCTTACTATGCGTGCAAAGCCAGCCTAAGAACATCGTTCCAGTTAGCATATCTCTTTCCAAGAGTCAGCACAAACATACTGCTTGCGGCCTGATAGCCAATCGTCCCCCAGGGGCATCCTGCTGTTCCACCCCCCTCACCTTTTCTTGCTCTTTGTTAACAGCCTTCGCCTCGGCCTTCCTTGTCTCCCTGTCCGCTCTGACCTTATCCCCGGGCTTCGTTTTGTCTACTGGCCGTGCGTACGGCTTCGAGCGTGGGATTTTACTACTCCTTGCAACCTTCCCGTTGACCACACTAGGCTGCCTTAGAGTCGACTTGACTGGACTCGACGCTGCAAGCGTCGGGGGATTCTTTGCGTGTGCTAACTCCTCTTCCTCCTCGATTCGTTCGACCCGCACGGAGTGGAATGGGAAAGGGAGCTTGTGCAACATACGCGCCGGGTTCGACGTCTCAGAGTCTGAGAGTGATGATGACGATGGCTTGGCCATGGGCCTGCGAAGAGGCTGGGGTTCGGCAGATCCAGCACGAAGTGATGATTTCAACCTCAACTTGGACGGCGAGGATGTAGATGACGACATCACCGCTTGATCCATACGTACTCGACGCGGGGGACTACGTGGTACAGACGTGATGGATGCCGCACCTTGATTTTGTGAAACCGGTCGGGTGAAAACAGGTCCACCGAGGAAGCTCGTAGAGGCCTGGGGAAACGCTTCATTGATTGGTACGCGTCTTGCAGGCGAAGACACGAAAGTGGGAGGCTTAGAGGGTGATGGGACTGGACGCTGAATCGTGAAGGGTCGGCGCGGCGAAGACTGGGCGTGCATAGTCTGTGGTTTTAGTGAGGGTTTGAGCGGCGCAACGGAGATGGGGTCTGGAACAGCGTCGAGAGAAAGCCCCGTAAGAACGCCGGTAGAGTCCGGCGAAAGTGAACCCAGCTCTCTCCCGACAGAGCGTATCGCACCGGCTGATGTACGTGAAGGCGAAGGTGACCGTTGAGGAGAGCGAGAGAGCGGCGTCGGCGTCGGCATCGGACTGCGAGCTCTGGGAGAAAGCAAACTAGGGGTCGCTCGCCTAGACGGAGACTGAGACAGCCTTGGCGATCTTCTGAGAGGAGAGGGCGTAGTCACGCCGAGAAAATTCCCGCTAGTGGTAGTAGGTGCTGGCGTTAGAAGCGACAAGATCGGTGGAGACTCGTTCACGGGCGACGATGGACGAGAGAGACGACGGGATCGTCGGACAATCAATCTCGCAGGGACATCGGGAGCTTGAGCTGCGTCGCCCCTCGGGCTAGATACTCTCTCAATTGCAAGACTGGTGCTCAAGTCGGCAGCCTCTGCCAAGGAGCTTATGGTGTCTTCAGCTTTCAGAGTTACTGCGCCAATACCAGTTGTTGAATCGGCACCCGTTTTTTCGCTCATCGTATAGGTAGCGGCATCTGACGATTCTGATACCTCTTCCCGGCAGAGCTAGTAGAATTGTTCAACGCCTCCCGCGATGGCAACCATTGGCCACGTACCTGTTGTATATCTTCTGGCGCAACTTGATCTAGCCGTGACATGGATTTGTCTGATAGATGATCGGAGATAATTGAATTCATTCCGTCTCCGACGATAACCTGGGGGGGCGAGGGAAGTCCAGCAGTCAGGAGGAGCGACGGATCGAGTAAGTCTATCGCCTGTCCAGCGACGAACGGCTGCGATTGCAACGACGGCGCATCGTCAGACGAAAGATCGGCTATAAGATTTGTCGGGGCAGAGACTGGAGACGGGGTGCGAGACCCGGGTGCAGCGAGGAGATCTTGCATGCGCGGGGGTGGGGAGGGATTGTCGTGTGCACGTGAAATCCTGGAGGCAAGGGCGGAGGAGGGTTCGAGATCTGCATAGTCAATTAATACATATAAACAGCTCGTCCGTCACGATACTGAGTGATAATGAAAGACTACTACGCACCATCCTGCAGGAGGCCATCCCTATCTTCGTTCTCGTCTTCACCAAGTGTGGCAGCGTTCTCTTCCACCTCGTCCGCTAGCAGTGACTGAACGAGGGAGAAGAGCGGTGGCGGTGCGAGGGAGAGCCGGGCGGACCTGCGCACCGGGGATACTACGGGTGGGGGGGTGCTCATGGAACGCGAGCTTGCGTTACGTGCTCTAAACTGGCGTTCGGGCGAGAGGACGGGGCCGATGAAGACGCGCGGCGAAGAAGCATGGTCAGAATCCTCCTGGCGAAACGATAATGTGGCCGGAGGAGATGGAGGTGGAGGGTAAGAAGGAAGAGGCTGGGCGATGGTCGTCGTCGGGTCCATTGAGCAACACTTGTAGCTCAAGGTCGGTGCTTGGTCCGAGTTCCCTGCTCTCAAGCAAAGTGGCCGATCCAACTCCCGCACCAATCACGCACGTGACTACTGTCTTTCCTTTTGCGCCTCTCTAGTCTCGCCAGGTTCCATCACCGCCACCCTTGAACTAGATCTGAGTTGCCCAATGACGACCACCAGACCCAAATATGAGCCCCGATCTCACGTTTGAGTCCCACGACGCCGACTTCCACATCTTGCGTGCCACCCGCGAGCGTCTCAACAACTGCCAAGGCGATCCAGCCGACATATCCAGGTCCGCTACAGCTTCCTCTCTTCTCTCGAGCTTGCCCGTCATCTTTCCCACGGAGCCGAACATAGAAAAATAATATGTAGTAACACCCGATTTGAAGATGCTGAGGCGCTGGAGCGTCTTTCCTCGCTCGCTTCGCTTCACTCCGTCTCTTGACTTTCGGCGCCTGCAGCTCGCACAGATGCAAACTACTATTGATGATAGCACCCTTCCCAGCACGACTCGCGTCACCTACGTCCTGCGCATTTGTGCCGCTCGCGCTGACTTCGCGCGTCACCGTATCTTGACTGCCGCTATCCGCGCACGATTCGCTCGCGCGCCGCGCCACTCGGCATAGCATGAGACCCAGTCGTGAGGGATTGCGCCCAGATGCTTTCGCTGGATGCGGCAGCTAGCGATCAGGCCCGCAGACTGGATGACACTGTTGGCATCGCGCTGACCACGGAAGACGATATCCTCCCGGATTCTCGCATGCAGCGCGAGCAGATCCATGGCGTGCGTGACGAGGCACACGGTTTGAATTGTCCCAGCTCAGATACGGTTGATGATGACGTACGTCCCTAGCTTCACACGGCGGAATACTTAGCCGATCGCGCGGCCTGCACCTTGGGGAAGCGACCTCGCACTGGCGGTGAGCACACTCGATAACTAAATTGTATCCGCTCAACGCTACTTGCAGGCACTTCAGCTTTCTGGTCACTCAAAACTGGTGACATTGATCAGATTTCTCAAGCTAGCTTCGTGCCGCCGACTGCCTGATACGTGCGCTCACGAACGGCAACAGTTGCGCATTGTATGATAATCTGGTAATTAAACGCATTGAGAAGAATACTATTCCCCTCTTATTTCCTCCGTAGATTCTCTTATAATGATAGGTATGTATGTCCGACTTTATCAAGCACTACATCGAGTCGAACATCGCTCTATGCGGCCCTTGCCGTACGATCTCAACTCATAGAAAACTCCGCGTCCCTACCATCGCGTAGCATCCCTCAGGGTGAGCCCGGCTGTTTCGGGTACTGAACTAAAGTGTGCTGTTCGTCCTCCTCCGGTACGAGGAGCCGGCCAGGGTGGAAATAATGCAGCGTGTACATCGCCAGCGCGATCATAAGCGCATCGAAGACAACTGTACCTCTGTGGTAAGCTTCCTTCTTCAGTATTCAGCGGAACGATGGTGACGCACCAAATAGCCACTGTGTTGACGCAATCTTTCCGGTCCAGCCATCGACGAGCTCGACGGTACGGTAGATAGACCTGTCCAGTCCAATGAATCATCCATTCAATTCATTCGCCTACACCAGCACACGAACCGGACGACGATGAGGACCGTCATGATGCCCATCCCGATGATCTGCTGCTTCACGCGCGGCGTAACTGTGCCGCGATGCGACGAGCGATCGGGCCTCACAGGGCTGTACTTCGCGTAGCGGACGAAGAATTCGACAGCGAGGGTGATATAGCAGATGATTGCCACTGACGTGGCAAGTAAGTATGCTGGTTCGAGCGATAGTGTGGAACACACGCCTACCGAACTGGAAGATGACGCCTGTGAGTGCAATGTCTCCACCCTTTGTTCAAGGCGTCAGTGAGTGGAGCCACGAAATAGCTGAGAGACGGGTAGATGCGCACCACTTTGGCCATACTCTTTGTGGCGGACATACCCCCGCCTGTGCACTGAATTAATAGTGCAACGATGTCCTACGCGATATTTAGAGTCGCAGTTTCAAGAGGCTTTCATAAGACGTACACAGGTCAAGAATATCTTGCTGTCTGCAGGCTAATGAGCAAGCACTTTCTAATCACTTAATGATTATGGTACTCACAGAGTCGCGGATTCAGCCGGCTATACGCAGGGCCGAGCCGAGCGATGAGCCGCGCCAGAAGGATGAAATTCACCGCCAGAATCGCCGTCGGCGCAAATAGTGTTAGCGACGATCTGTTCATGTACGTTTCAGACTCCGCTGTCTACTGCCACTGGCGCACGGGACTCACTGTAGTATATACGGCCCTGACGAACTGCTGTTGAGGTTGAACGCGGATACCGTTCGGCCCGCCCATCCAAGGGCTTCGATGACGCCGCAGAGAGTCGCCGAGTAGATGAGCCAATGCAGCTTGTAGCGGAGCGCCTGGAAAAGATGGAGAACTGCGGGCTGAGTGTCAGACATCTACCGTTCTTAATGAATGACCGTACGTACCCGCACTGAAGCCAAACAGAAATAAGAAGAGGACGCCGACCCACTTTGTGGGAGCGTAGTGGTAGAGGTCTTGCTGTGACTGCACTGGCATCCTGTCAAACCCGGCTGTGGCAGAGGTAATCAGGGTAGGCGTGCAGCAGCGGGGAAATACTGGGGGTGCTGGTTTCTACGTTCTCGTCTGTCCCTTTCCGTCCCATTTATTTCACCAGAGAGCCCAGTGTGGCGGTGCGTCTGTATCCGGTGCGTGAAGACGCGAGTACCATTCAGGCACGAGACACGGGGAAAAGTCCGTCCCGCGTGGCCCTCGTATGAGCGGCTTCGAACCTCTTCCTAGCTATTATGTCCCGCTGGAGGCCCTTCTGGCCTCGGGCTTGCTTTATCACGCTCTGGAATACGTATACAACAGTCTCCGAACAACCTTCTCTTCTGGTGCACAGAACCCTCCCAACAGCAGATCTTAACGCTTGTTTGATCGGTTGGAGTTAGATCTGCTGACGCGCTTTGGATTGCTAACGCGCGGACAACACAATCGACCGCAGTCGGAGCTAGTCCCGCCTCGTACTTCAATTGACAATGTGCGGCTTCATGTGCGGATGAATCTCGTAGTTCAGCCAACTTGCATGCGGTGTGCGGACCGTGTTCGATACGGCCGTTAAGTGTCATGACAGGTGGGGGCTGAGATGCCCGTGGCACATTACAGCAAGGTTCGATTTATGAAAGCAGCGTACAAAGAGCACTACGAGTCTCATCATGCCAGCCCATAAGCACATCTCTGTCATGCATACCGTCGCCTACACCAGCCCAGCAACAAGAAAGTGACGTCGGGTCGCATAAACGAACAGTGTCAGGACACCGAGTAAAGCACTTTTAAAAATAGCACAACATGCAGCACCAAAAGAATGCCTGGCGGATGAGAAAGCATGGACTTAGATTCGTTGACTGAACATACTGAACACCCGTGCTAATGGGGAGTAGATAGCTGTGTTCAGTAGCTCAACAATGCTTTGGGTTGTGATGCCGTCGTGAGTACTTGTTGCGAGCTCCTAATCACGGTAATGACCATTGTTACTTAGGCTAGAGTCTAGTTTTCCGCTTGAGCCCACGATCTGTGAGAGTCTTAGGCCAGAGATGCCACCGGAATTATACAAGAAGGCCTACCAAGTTATCCTTAGGGTGTATACCACGATCCACGTCCACAGGCGTGCTCGAGTTGGGCTCCTGGTCTGCACGATGTCCATTTGGAGGGCCGTGCATTGATCGCGCCGGGGGTGTGTAAGGAAGCACAGAGCGTGGAGAATTAAACTGGTGCGAACTGTCGCTGTGACCGTTCCGGCTATCAGATAAAGATGGGTGCTTTTGCTGGGAGTTCAGATATGGCGGTGCATCACCAAGCCGTGCACGCTTGCCATCAGGGCTCCGATCATAGTCGCGTCCATACCGGGGAGGAGAGCGCAGCGGAGGTTCGTTACGGTGTGGAGTACGGTCTTCCCAGCGCCGCGGTGGTTCTTCTTCATGCTTGCGCTTTTGAAGCGTGGTAGATGCCGACAACGGACGCGGGGGTTCACTAATAGCCGCAGCTTTGATACGTGCAATCTCTCTGTCCGCCTCCTCGCGGATCTGTGCAATGGCGCTGTCTATCTTGGCATCAATAGTCTGGGAAACATTGTGGATGAAGAGCGTCATGGTATCCTCCCAGACGTCCGTGAGGCGTCTCAAGTCAGACTGGACCTTTTCACGTTGTTTGCTATGGCTAGTTATGACCGCCGCAAGAGTCGGTGCAATCGCAGCAACTGACGCAGGCGATACCTTTGCTAGAGTTGAGGAGAGATTATTATAAGTTTCAATTTTTTCCTGTTCCTTGTCGCATGCGGCATTATCCAACATGTATTCATTAGTAATCCTAGGGCACGAGAGCACGCCGTCAGGAATAGGCGGAAACAGAACATAGATGAGCGTACGATGCAATGATCTTGAAACACTCAGCAATTCTCTCGTCCACTCCGGTTCCGTGAATAGAACTAGGGACAGGGAGTGTAGGCTGGTTCATCGCTGCAAATTGTGAGGGATTGGTCTCATCTTTGGGTTGGGGATCCCGGTCCTGTGCACCAGGAGGAGGCATGGCTACAATCATTAAAATCACCTCATGGAACCGTGTTGACAAGCGAAACATACGCCTTCCCGATGTTCGAGGGCTTTTCAAATCCCGAACTTTATATGCACTATAAGAGGCCTTAGGGCCGCAAGAGCGATGGTGAGCTACATACAGGATCCAAACCAGGAGGACAATACCGCTTTGCTAGCCGCAAGAACCTGGGGATCCATTGTGGCCGGTCTTTCATAGTGTCCGCGTTCCCGCGATCGAGGGCGGTCTTCGTCTGGAGGGTGATGTTCAGAGGAGCGGCCGCGTCGATGATCTAGATCCAGTTTGGGCGAACTCGGACCGTCGTCACGATATGGCCTATTATACTCGGATGTTGGTGCAAGGGAGCTCGCCCTGGAGTCTCGCCGACCATGACCCCGAGCCACAGCCTTGTCAGGTGAGGCAGCTTTTTTTCTCTTGTAGTTCTTACGACGTTCCCACTGACTATCTTCCGGATGTATGTAGCTAGTGTAGGGTTATCAAGGAGTGTGACAGAGGAAGAGAGTACGAACTTGCATCGAAGGCCCATCCTGCAGAATGGCTCCAATGGCCGCCCATCGTCGTTGAAGTACTGAAACACGTTGGCCTCAAAGACACCAAACTGCATGTGAAACACACCCTGCATTGTATCGTCTTGTAGAATCCTGGGCGGTGAGGATCCGGAGGCATATGAGACTACTTAAGTAGATGTTGTGAGTGTGGAAAGCGAGACGCGTCGACTCTCTGGTCATAGCCTTGGTCTCCAATTCACCCATCGGACCTTGTACTCCCACAAAGGCGCCGGTATACGTTAGTATCTAGATCATATGCGTCGGCAAATACGTTCGTTGTTCCGTGGGCGTCCACAGAATACCACGGCGCGATAGACACTCAAACATCTTCTGGACTATTCAGCCCTTTCCTCTTGCGAACTTCATCACGGGCGCTTGCGCTCTTCCTCCCTTCGGGCCCCACTCTTCCAATACCTATAACTCTGGTTTGCTTGTCACCTTAGTGGGCCTGGTGTCCCCGTTATCACTTGAATCCCTATAGTAACAGGCCGAGGACAATACATTGATCTAATAAGGAGACTGCTAGCGTATAGGCTTGGCCAGCGTAATGGCATCAAGTCAGACAATAGACATGCTTACCTTTACATCTCTCGTCTTTCCTCCACATCCTCACAGACGCCCGATAGCGTGATGGGCGCATCTCACAGCTCCCGGATTCCCAAGCTGTTCTGGCCAGAGATATCTGCCCATGTACCTCTAACTCAGACGCAGGGAAGTACAAGTGTACTAGCGGAACATCGAACCATTCGTGAACTCGTTGAAGATCACTGCCCCAGTCTCTACAAGCCATTCAACCCTGTCTGGTGGCTATTCAAGTTCGTGGCGTGCAGTCTTCTGCGGTCGTTGTTCGCTGATTCGTGCAAGGCAGCGGCCATGCCCAAACCATGTATTCGGTCGTTGGAGACTTTTCCGAAGTTGACAAGGTCTCGTATGACCGGTGCGCATCGTAAATCGCTCGCCCTCGAGCGTTGGCTCACACAGGATTCAGCGTGCTACTGGGGATGAGGGATGGCGGGACGATGTGAATGATTATGTCTGTGCCTTCTCACTCGCGCTCATTCCCGGTCTGCAGTGGCCTTGACTTCACACCGCCTGAGAGTGAAGGACGTAACTTTGCGGACGATACACCAGTCATTGTCGCACTTCACGGCCTCACTGGTGGTAACTCCATTAGTTTCCTACCCCTCTCTGTTAGCTCAAGCGGGCTTAGGGTCATATGAATCATACCTTCGCGCTATTCTCGCCCCCGCGATCACGCCTCTGGAGGAAGGTGGACTAGGTTATCGTGCTGTCGTTGTAAACTCTAGGGGTTGTAAGTTTGCTTGCTCGACGTCGGCTTGGGACATGAGAAGCAATTTTTATTCTGCTGCAGGTGCAGGAGTTCCTCTGACCTCGCCCGAGTTATATTGCGCTGGCCGGACAACAGACATTCGTTGCGCGCTCTTATACATCCAAACTAAATATCCCAAGGCCCCCCTTCTCGGCGTCGGGTTTTCACTAGGTTCTGCTATTCTGACCAAGTACCTTTCCGAAGAAGGCGAAGAAAGCCGCTTAGTTTCCGGCTGCGGCGTGGCCGTGGTACGTGCTTAGTTCACAGCCCTTCTCAGGCTCGCGTACGCTCATATTCGTAGCCGTGGGACATGCTAGCCATGTGCGACAGGCTAACAAACAATTTTTTCGACCGCAATGTATACTCCAGAGCACTTGGGCGGAATTGTCAAGCTCTGCTTGCCCGCCACGCCAGTGCTATCGAGCAGTGGCCGGATTCGTATCTCGCAAAGATCACCCCTGTGGTATGCTCCAAACCAACCCTGTTCGCATTTGACTTCGACGACATGGTGTCATGTGTTGTCGGCGGACCGTCGCCCCCATGGCCGCTTAAGGGCGCAATTGAGTTCTATAAGCACGTCACCCCCAACCAGTACCTGCCACAAGTCCGCGTGCCATATCTTGGTTTGGATTCCGAGGACGACCCCATTACTAGTGGCACGCCCATTGACAGTACGAACCCTTGGGTGGGCCTGGCCAAAACGGCAGCTGGCGGGCATCTGGGCTGGTTTGAGAACGAAGATGGAGTGGTCAAACGATGGATCCGCAAGCCAGTGCTCGAATGGTTCAAAATGTCAGCAGAGCATATCAGTCCCGACCACCGGAGGCCTCGCGAGATCCTCTCGCGCGACGGCTGGCTTTTAGACTCGGGAAATGAAGGGATGGGGGTGCGGGTAGTACAAGAGGGTGGTCTTGTGAAGGGCGCAGAGCCTATAGACGATCTCCTTGCTGGCCTTTGATCTTCGCTTCCATTTTGTTTAGACTCCGTATCCCATAAGTAATCGGCAGAGTAGTCGTAGACGCCGACTAGACTCTCCATAGACCGAGGGGAGCGGACAGGCAGATGATAGCACTATTTTGTATTGGGCTCCAGGGTCAGTCACTGTCACTGAAGTGAACACGGTCCTCTTCCTCTTCCTCGTGGGGTCTCGTCCTCTCGTATTGACTCGCGTCGACGGATATAGCACCTTCTTCGAGAATAGAATCTTCAGCGTCAAGGCTTTTGTTCCGCTCGAAGAGCTGGCGACCTGCGAATACGTTATATAAGTGGACGGATACCGCATTGCGTGTACATGTACTCGCCGGTCGGACGATGAGAAAGACGCTTGTACTCTTCTCGTTCTTTGGGGGACAAGGCTTTTAGGTTTTCTTCTTCTTCTCGAGTCTTCTTCTTGACCACCTCTTTGTCAAAACGCGCTTTCCACTCCAGAAAACTCTCGCGCGTAACGGGTGTTCCCCGCGTTCGGACTTCCTCTTCCTGTGGCACCTTAGCTTCGCCGAAAGTGTCGAAAATTATGCTGAGCGAAAGTCATACCTCAAGAAGTTTGCGCTCCTTCTCAGCTTCTTCCCGTTTCCTACGTTCGAGACGTTCCCGAACGAGAGAGGTCAGCTCGTCGCGAAGATGTGAGACGATGGTAAAGGTCATGGCCATGCCGATATTTTCCTCGCCCTGAGACAATCATCAAGACGGGTTCGGAACAATGTACGATGGGTGTATTTTCGTACTGCCTTGCGCATGCCATCCACCAATCTAGAGGTCTCATCGTCGTCGATCTCTCCGTCTTCGATGGTAAGAGACAGTTCCGGTAATGTGTCAGGATATGCGTCTCCGTACTCGAAGTGCAGCACTAGTTTTACTACACACGATCAGTGGCACTACACTTGATAGCACATGTTAATACTCACTCGTCCCTTCCCCGTCTGGAATCTCATCCGGCTCGACGCAGATCTTGATGTGCCTTTCAGAGAGTTCTTAGCGTAAGCTCAGCCTTGAAGAGCAAGATGAATGAGAACATGAACGAACTTGAGAGCTCGTCAGGGTAGATGGATTCGAGAACCTGTAGATAGATGAGACCGAGAGCTCTCTGAACAGGACATCTAAAAGACCTCGAACTCTTCAAGCAGAACTTCGGAGGACATGGACGGAGGTACAGAGAAGATACGGTCCGGGGCCCCGGGTCGGCCAACCGGAGCTTGCTGTTTCCTCCCATTTCCACGCGCGACGCGCGACAAGGTGCGAAAGGCACCCGCTGGCGGATTTCAACGACCATGTCGTTGGCCGTGTTCTCTCGTCTGCCTCGAGCTTCCCTTAAAACAGCAGTCCTGTTCAGGTCGCCTCTCGTGACCGTTTCCTCCGATTGTCAGCGATATGTGACTGTTCCTTCCAAGTCACCTTCGTCCTTGAACGCCCTCTCTCCGACTACGGACCCGCCCCCCTCGTTCTCAAACCCTCTCCAGAAGGTTCTTCCTACGCCTCGCCTTACCTGGGGCCAAATAGACAATGTTTTGAACGAAGTCACCAAGAAGAGTACAGCGATGCCAGTTCCTGTTCGGCGAAGTCCGCAAGAAATTTGGGCGGAGCGAAGCATAGATGCGCTTGCAACTCTGCGGAAACCTCCTGGAACTTACGCAGGTCAGCTGCTCTGTCACCGTGCTCTTACTCTTATCCGATTTATCAATCATATAGGTCGTAGCTTCGATGTCCAGAACAATGACCTGCAGACTGCCTTGCGAGCCGTCTCAAGGACACTGTACAAAAACAAAGTCTTTCTGGAGGCACGGCGTGCATCGCGTCATGAGCAGAAGGGACACAAGAGACGTCGTTTGAAGAGTTTGCGATGGCGAATGTTCTTTGCCAATGAGGCATGTGCTTGTACTTTCAGCGCCGTGCTGGTCCTTACCATTCATTGCCTCGAAGGTTCGGAAGAAGATTCGCATGGTCCAGGCCATCCGTCGTCGTGGCGCGTAGCACCTCACCGTCTTCCATTCCTCACAAATAAATTATGGTTCGCTTTGAGTACACATGGCCGGTTATCATTGCTAGGCTCGGGTTTACCAAGCGGTCGATTGCACCATAGGAGCATTCAAAAGGACTTCGAGAATGCAATGCGCGGGCGTCCGATGCCTAGTGTTACCTCTTCAAGATGTGCTCTTCGATCTGAAGATCCACGTCCTCATTCAATTAATATGCTCTTCGCTTTGGATCCTAAGTTTGGGACATGCTCCGGAGCGTTAACAAACAATCATCTCGTGCTCGCGAATCAAAGCAGAGTCATGCTTAGCGCCATGCTTGTACTTGTGCGAGTTCTCATACGATTTATCATCTTCCACCACAAGGCTTGGCCTTTCCCTTCCCTTTTTGTCTCAATCCGGCTCGCCGCACGTCGTGGCAGACGCACAGCGGATACTGACACTCAACCATACGGCTCATGCCTATTCCCGTATCAAGCTGGTCAATCCTAATCGATATGTGTAGTCTTCGTCGCTAATCTCCGCCCATGAATACGAGCTTATTGACATGCGCGTCCTTTTGCGCACGAGTTGCAGATGATCTCGTCTCGCTTCCGCCGGGCGTGTCGTACATCCACCGACTCCTCTCGACTTCATTTTTCTCCACGCTCAAATCCATAGGAGCCACGTGTGAGATGTGCGTCGTCTAGTGGCTTTTTTCATCGTCGTGCTGTGATGTTGGCATGAATGATCGTTTGCACGCCACGGACGGCGCGCAGGACGGGTGGCAGCCTAAGCGTGTCTGGTGCCAGCGCAGCCTCCTGAGTGGTGCTCTATCCTTTTAAACCAGCATGTCAAGACGAAAACAAGCCGCTCCTCATCCGTCAACTCTTCCTATCCTGGTCGCAGAACAACACATTAGGAGTAGCATGTGCCAAAATGTCTGCCATTCTTAGACCTGACAGCATTCGAGAGTGCTCAGTCGGTGGACAGATTATCTCGGGGCGCTTCCACAGTGCTTGTGGGCACTTTATCCCAATGTCGACGCGCTTTTCCGACTGCCTGCGGTCCAATTGTCGCTTTAGCTCCCGCCACGCACACACAGCTGGTAGGTAACCAAAACCTCACATGGTCACTGTTTTTGTGATACTAAATGTGAGCCTATAGCCCAGTGCCCATCAGACTGTGTGCGGACGATGGCAGCACCCATTCGAAATCCCATCCGGATTAGCCCATACCGCTGTGGCAATTGTATACAGCGCGACTACGCGGGGTCTTCATAGCCGGCCTTTTCCGTGTGCCGGAACGCTTCTTCTCGCTTACCGCTGGCTATGATTACAGTAAGGCGATGTCTGATATGCTGTCACCCTGCACACGACGCAAACCCGCGCCTGGTCTGTCTTCACCCTCAGGCAGGAATGCCCGCTGCCGATACCACGAGCAATTCATGTGTACGCACATGCGGCTGATTTTCTGAAACCGCTCCGCTTCGTCCGTATGTGCCGATCGCACTCTATCGAGGACGTTCGTCCCCCCGCACGTATTTCATGTCCGCCGGTTTCCTCAGCCATCATCTTTCCCTCTTTTCCCCGTACAGTTCGTGTCCAGACATTTGTATCATGGTTGTAGCTTATGAGGCTGTATCATTACAAGAATATGAATACGAGTGCAACTGGAACGCGCATGACTGTAAAGCGACAGAACACTAAAGCAGCTGCAGCGAGTCAACTTAGGTCCAGCTGTCCTGGTCCCGCATCCTCGTCGAGTCCAAACGTTTTCGTTCTCATTGGGAACGGCGTTCCGCTTCCGTGGAGCGACTCAGGAGTTGCGTGCCCGGAGTTCACGACTGTGGAGACCTGCATAGCATGCTGGCTACTTTGCGGCGCTTGTTTGTATAGACTTGGACGCGGTGACGGGTTGCTCGGTGGCTCGATCTGGGGGAAATATGAGGAGCACATCGATGTAGGTAGGGGATTGCCTAACCAGGATAATATCACTCAGGTAGTCAACAAGACCTTGGTAGTCGGTGTGACGATAAAATTCAATAAGGATGTCCATAGCATCTGGACGGCTGTCTCGGGCAATCTTGCACAGGAGGTATGGGCGAAAGCATACCAATGACGTCCTGCCCGTCAGCAGCATCTAGCCTAAAAAACTCCACCGCTGCTTTGCTCGCGTTCGGTGAGTTCGATTGGTGCGTCGGTGGCGTCGGCAATGATGCCGTCGCCAGAGTGGGGAACACACGAGCGTCAAGTGAAAGAGAGTGCGGCCCGTCTACCAGGCGATGTGCAAGGATGTAACACGCGGCTGCTATGGTCTTTGGCATGTACAGAACACACAGAGGAGTTCGGTACCTAGTATAGAGCATTAGATGGAAGCACATCACTTGGATCCATACCGCTGACGAATCATTCGCGATGCTCAGCGCGTGATCTTGCACGGCCTGCGGGACCTCGTAGGTCTCAAAAAGGCTCACGAGGTCGAAGTGTGGACTGTCGACAACAAAGTCGAAGCAGAGCGCTTCAAGTAGGACCTCTTCAGTCATAAGGATTGCGCGTGAAATCTCGTCCACCTCCTAGTTGAACGGGGCGAATTAGCATAACCTGTATGTAAACAGCCACGCACCTTGCCGTCCGAGACACTATCCATTGAATTGTTGTGTACTTTCGCACATACAACTTTTGCGACATCCCTTAGCTTCCTTCCGCACTCTTCCGTCTTTGTAGCGAGAAAGATGCAGGACGCGGCGACGTTCTGTGAGAACGTAAGTCGGCCGCGCGCGCTTGATACGCCAGACTTTCGTAACCTGGCGGTGGTAGTCGTCCATAGAATATCGCATATAGAAGCGATGGAACCAAGTGGCCGCCGTGAACATTCCGGGTAAATGCCTACGCATATTTGGCCCCGAGAACAAGACTAGAATAGCATACGATGTACTCACATGTTGATGTGCGAACCAACGCGGAATAAGAACTCTACGCCTCGAGCTCTGTCATACATTTCCTCGTGTACACTCCGGTCCAGAGAGGTGGGTGTCTGCTCCAGCTGCGATGTGGAGAATAGCCAACGCCCATTGGAAGCAACAGAGGCGTCGTCCATCGTGGTCTTCTGAGAAACTGAAAACTGCAGTCGACAAGCGCGTTCGTCCCTCTAAGCAAAGCACGTGCGCATTGGAATGAGGGACAAAGCGGGATCCAAAGGGCGCCTATCGTTCCGACCACCATCGTGTTCTCAAGCAGTACTGGTGACCGGTGTGTTTCTCTGAGCTAGGACTCGAAGGTCGTCGCGCCTGCCACATTCTCCGACTTTCCACCGATTTCAGAAACGGATGCGGACTTGACCGTAGTCTGAGAATATCCGCTTCTTCGGTGACGTGCTTACGGGACCCGGCCGCTGTACAGCTGCCCCGAGGCACAGAGCCGAATCACCGTCCTATCACCACGAGCGGTTAAGATATTCATCTTGGACGAACGCTGGTGAAAGGCCGCGATGCGTTCTGGTGCATTATCAACAGGGCAGGGCCACGGCTGCACCCGGTCTTCTATTTGCCGGAACCTCTGCAGAACAATGGCAGGTAGAAAAACGCGACAAGCTAGCCCATGCTTCAGACAAACGCCGCGATCTTGACAGCCTAGAAGTGGCCCTGTCTTGCAGCCGCAACGGAGAAGTTCATCCAGCTGACTTAGTCGGAGCTGTTTCTGTCTGTCGTCTTATGACCCCGGTACGGCGGGAATATCCACCTTCTGGTGTGGTGAGTACGGTATTTTCATCGATTTGACATGTCCGCGGATATCTGAAATCGCGAGCTCACGATAGCTATCTGTGATGACCTCCTATCCTAGTAAAATTGGTCGCTATATTCGATGTGCACTATCTGGCAATTGGCTATTCCTTCACATATCTGCCCGTGGACATGACCCCGTGGTGTACACATCCTTCAAACTTGTTTGGCACCGGTACTCGAGGTGCACGCCTTTACCGCTGACGAACAAAGGCTTTGGAAACCAATCCGATCGGTACCTATACTTGTCCATGGACGAGCATGGGAGGAAGACTCCCAGAATCGAGAACGCAGCGGCCGGACCGCGGACTCGTTATAAACCTCTGATCGTCAGCAGTAAGCCGGTGCAAAACCATGCGTGACGTCCGCCGAAAATTGTGCTGTCCCGAGCCTCACGGCCCTTCCGAGGACCACCGCTTCTCCACGGTGGGCTCTCCGGCCCACTTGACAGCATACGAATGAACGATGGCCACATTTCCAATGCTACTGCAACACATTGCCCGTAAGTTGAACGGATCAGTAGTCTTTGCCTTCTTCCAGGCTTATGTCCGTTGCGCTCGGGACCGACTTGCCCTTCGCCCTCAACCATCGGCACAAGGGAATCTGAACAATGGCCAATAGAGATTATTGCGTCGAACTATCTACGAATAACAATCGGGGCGCCTAAGCTCGTATCTGTATAGGGTCCGGTCCATTGCACAGCTGACAGCAATATATGATATAGAACGACGATTTGGGGAAGGCAATGAACTTCTTCATGACGATGACGATTCCACACCGTCACAGAACGGTGGGCGTGGTGTTAGCGGAACCCCCGCGCCTGACAATCCGGGCAATACGCGTTTACATGTGGATCTATTACGTAAAGGTGAGTAGAGGCCGTCGCGCCTGTTCGCGAGTTTCACTCACTGTAATGCTGCGGGTAGCCGCGTCTATTGCCACCGGAAAAGAATAAGCCATCGGCCTCAAAATAGTTAACTGTTTTTGACTTACTGTTGAAGACAGGTCTTGTTGCACTCGGGCCATTTACATGTGGCTGGATGAACACTACTAAATCTGCACCAGCGACTTCCGCAGTCGATCTGTCGCACGCTCAGGGGGGTTGCGCCTGTAGCTTTCACGTGGTACGTACGTGTTCGTCATCCTATACACGGTGATCAGCATAAGGCCAACGCCAACGCAGCAAGTTTCAAAGCGCACGTACCGACAGATTTTCATGGTTGCACTTCAAGTACGTGGTAGTGACGCTGCGATGCAAGCGTTAGCAATGTACAATATCGACGCTGCGAGATACTAGGGGGCGGTTCGACTCGACGTACCGTC
The DNA here is from genome assembly GCA_022160365.1 of Vararia minispora EC-137. NCBI lineage: Eukaryota > Fungi > Basidiomycota > Agaricomycetes > Russulales > Lachnocladiaceae > Vararia > Vararia minispora. The sequence continues at coordinate 61,153 of MU273566.1, forward strand.
TGATATGGCACATCGACCAAGTTGCTCAAGATAGGTGGAATTGTTGCGGGAGTGTCTGTTGGGGATGTTTGGATGCTGATGACGATGTCAGTGCTCAGACGGCTTTTATGCCCTTGGCGTGAGGGACACTTGCGGATCGTCCGGTTTGTAAAGGGAGCTGCACCCGAAGTGCAGATAACGATGCCCACAAACGGCGGATAAAATCATCTTTCCAGGTCCCGGGGCAGACCTTGATCGGCCTCGTGGGATGCGGAACGGACCTCGTCACTTCTCTCGGAACGGGAGAGAGCTGGACCACGGGGATCGTAGTCTCATTGTTTCCGTCTCCGTCGAGGCCACACCATCGGTTGTACTCTGGTAGGGTACGCGTGCGAGCCCTGGGCGCTCTGGACTTTCGTATTGTGTGGGCTGCGGTGACAAGCGCCTTTACTGACTCTCGAACCTGCAGTCGCTTGCAAAACGGAGACGCGTCGTCGGGCTGCTTCCGACACGAGTGGCGAACTCGAACGTGAAGGAAACGCCAAAAGGCTAATGCCGACACACTGCGCGCGTATGGCCCTGACAGCATGGCTTCCAGCCGGCGACTGACCTCGCGCGCGGGGATTCACACGCTGTGCGCCTCCGCACATGTACACTATACGCAGAGCGCGGAAACGGAGGTATTGTCGTATTATCGTCCGAATATCGCCCCTCCGCCCCGTCCTCGCCTTCTTCACATGTCCGCGCGGGAAGAAACCGGCGCGGCAACCCGGACTCGCTTCTCTGTTTTACCGCACGGCGCAACAAGAGGGCGGGCGCGGGGCGCGTGTTGCAAGAAAGCGTGAGACGTCCTGCTGGCTCGGAGCAGACTTGTCGGCGTCCGTCTTTGGAAAAGTAGTGACGCCGCGCCTATCACGCGTCGACAACGAGCTCGTAAGCAAATTTATCGTGGGCAGTTTCCCCTTCATCTTAGTGGCAAGCAAGAATTCCGTTTACACGGCCGCGCTCGGGGACGTGCGGACTGGGCGCCGGGAACCCGGGAGAAGCAACATCACTGGCGCGCAGTCATGCAGAACATCAATTCTGAGATCATATCGAGAGGCCCAAGAAGGCGGAGACCCGCGGCTACCCTCTGCCGCGGCATTCTGCGCAACACGCGGGACGAAGCGCACAAACCTACGAACGACGTAACGCAGCATAGGTGATGGCTAGTCGGCAGTGAAGGGGGCAAGAGCGCAACGACATCTTTGCCGATCGGCGCACAATGCAGCCCTGGTGGGCCACGACGACGTAGCATCGATAAAAAAGATCAACTCTAAACTTCTAACTGCGACTACGTGCTAGACCCATGGCTTCCGAAGCCGGAAAATCATCTGCGTCATCCGTGTGTTGTCCATGAGACTATTGCGGGAGGACCAGCTGTGCACCGCTGGGCAGACTGGACAGGCTGAAGATGTGCACAATCTCGGGCGAAGTAGCCGGGTGGGTAAATGCAAATCATCCAGCGAACATGCCCACTAGATACTGACTGACTCCCTCTGGTGTCAAGATACCTACGTCAGAGAAGACGAGGGAGATGAGATCCGGCCTGGCGATGAACGCATATTAGCCAGACCGAAGGTAGGCCGACAGCGCGGGGGAACTTCACCGGGTGTAATCAACATCGGGATTTTTGGCGATTTGCTCCGGAGTCATTGTACGCTGCTCGGTGTAGGGCAGTGACTGAGGAGCCGCCGGAATCATCTTTGGCTTTATCGATGACGGATCGGGACCAGGCCGGCCCTGCGATGCAGACAACTTGGCCTCAAGGCTGAGCGCTGGTTGAGGAAATGAGAGTATTCCGGGCTTGTGCGTCGGGAGGTCGTACTGAGATAGCGGGAAGAGCCGATGGAACTTGAAACTGCAGGTCGGTGCAAGCATGCTCGTCAGCACCGCCCGGCCATGCCGCAATGGATAGAATGCGCGGGGTGAAAACCCAGGAACCGCACCTTTCCGCCAGGGCGTAGAACGGCTTGTTTTCTGCCTTCGCGATGACGGCCATCTGATTACTGCCCACGGCGTTAATTAGCCCTCCGCTCTCTACGACTGCCTCTGAGCCCACGAGGACAAAGTCAACTTTGTCCATAACGTATGCGATGGCCGAGTCGAGAACAACAGTGCAGGGTATTCCTGCCGCGGTGAGCTCATCGCAAGTTTTAAGCCTGTATGCATCATGAGGTAGTGATCGCGGCACGCAAAAGCGGAGCGGAGCCGACCCCAAGCCACGAGGCCGCGCTTCCGTCACGTAGACAGATATTCTCTTGCGCTTGTGCGCGTGCAGAAGGGCTTGCATGACGACTCGTGAGTAAGAATGAGTAAGTATCTGCGATACGCTGAGAAAACAAAATGCCGGAGAGATAGCGGGGACGTGCCACGGAATCGTCCTTGATGAACCCAAGCGTCTGCTCCGCAACCTTTGCCCGGAAATTAAGAGCTTGTGACGCGTATTCCTGCCCCTGTCGAACCAGCTCCTTTTTCAAGTCAGGGAAGCTCTGTTAATCATGCCAGCGGCGGGCGTAGATGAGCGGGAAAGCCGGCACAGGGCGCGCGATTGGGGGCTACTAACGGCGGACTCGTGTGGGAACAGGGTGACGAAAGCGATGAAGAGCTCGCAGCCAGCATTGAGACCAATCGGATTCGGGGCACGTTTGCTCAACGCTTCGGCGCCATCGTTGAGCGCTTTCACGAGTTCAAACATAGTCCCGGCTTCGGGGCAAGAACCTGTGAGAGAGCAATAGTGTCCTCAAATCGGTAGATATACCTTCTGATCGTGAAATGAGCTCAGTGAGGGCGAGGATAGCAGCTAAAGGAGCCGATATCTGACGCAACGTTCGGTCGATCACACGGCACGAAGTGAAAGGGCACGGCTGTCATACAGACCTTGGGATCGGAGAGAGCGCGCTGGTACGTTGCATAGATGTCGAAAGCGTGAGGAATCGTGCGAGGGTCTTCGAGGAAAGACGGTGCCGCGCCGCGGGCAACATCGGGTATGACGGAAGGGCTTGGTCGGAGCTGGGCACTTTTATCCTCTACGGGACGAATCCGGGCAGGAGATGTTGGTACAGCCATCGTAATGAGTTATGCTACAGAAAACGAGCCGAGCGGATGGCTACGAGATACGAACCAAAGACGGTAGAGACTGAGGCGGCGGTCGGGATGATGGTTAAGATCTATTGATCTGGTCCGCCGCTCCATTGACTCGAAGCCTGAACAACGCTCCCTGTTTTGCTTCCGAGCGGTCCGATACCACGTGGCCCACGTGGCAGCCGCGATCATCCTCATCCACAATCCCCATGTAACGTCCTCGTGACCTTTAACGCCCGAATGACGCGTCTCGATTTACGCGTCGCGACATATCTAGGTCTCGCTATCTCACGTCGTCATCTTCGGACGCAGTGATGTCGCGCACGTCATCTTCTTGCAAGAACATGTCTTCTGTGGACCGACGCCACCCATCTTCCATATCTTTATCCGAGTCCGTTGTCCGGACAAATCAATTCGAGACCCTGACGCGCTCCGCGGCTGCACCGTAGGGTCATCGCGCGGCTCGCAGCAGGCGACGCGGCCGCCGTACGGATGCCCTTACCCACCATATATTCTTCCCCTTGCATTCCTTCATCGCCCATATTACAATTTTATGCGGCTAAACTCAGAGCCTTCGAGGACTGAGAACTATCACGTCGCGTCAGGTTGGCCAGGCACTACAAAGTTCGTTGGCGCACCGGCGGGGCACAGTCGAGGCCCTCACAACGGGTGGAAGACGGCACATTGTCGGGAGAGGCCGAAGCTATGGACCTCAAGCGGGGCCGTGCGATCAGGGGAATGAGCACATGACTCCAGGACGAAGAGCCTAGGAAGACTAATTAGGAGACGCAAAGGGCGCAGACATGAGGCTAGCAACAGTTCCAAATATGGGGCGTGGGAGGTGTTGCTGGGACTTTGATGGACTGTTTGTCCCAAAATTCCCGTCGCGGGATTTGTAGTGCCTTTGCCATTGATTGCAAGATCTCCGGACGCCAGCACAAGGAATGGTGTCGCGTGTGTCAGGCTGCAAGACAAGGCGGCGTGTGTGGCCTACGTGAGAATGCGGAGACGACGCCGAGCGCGGACAAGACGGGCGCGGGTTGAAAAGTGACGAGGTCTGACGATCCGAGTCGTCCGGCGAGTGGTTGGCCAGGACGAAGCGCTTGCCGCCCGGAAATCTGAAACGCGAATCTGGTCGTCTGGCTGCAACGGCGGGCTGACGACGAGACACGGTGAGGCGGAGAGTCTGCCGAGCTGACATGGAGCGAGGGAAACAACTGGCGGGGATGGAAGGCTCGGGGAAAGCGGAGGTGGCGGGACGAAGAGCGTGGGAAGGCTGGCCAAAAGAGGAAGGCGCGAAACACGTTTCCGCTGCAGTCGGCTAGAGGCAGAGGAACGAGTGGCCGACCGTCGGGAGTCGACCGTCCAGCCGGCGCTCATAAGCCTCTATTTCGGCTGGCCAGGCACTCTCTTTTCTCCTCCTCCTCCCATCCTGCTCCTCTTTCGTGCTCTTCCCCGTTTGTCCTCTCCCTCGCCACCGGACCCGACGCGCTACTTTCCTTTAATTTCCATTCATCTCACCCCGCTTATTACGTTCGTCCGTATCGTTTCCCTCCCACCGGACGCCTGACCATCCCAGTCTTCTTCCCAGCTTCCGCCCTCGCTCTCCAGACATCCAACATGTCTGCTACTCCCGCAGAAGTCGTCTTCTCCGTCAGCGTAAACACCATGAACGAATGGGCGCGCAGGACCGGTATCCCTCTCACCCCTTCGGCCGACGCCCTCAATATCACCTACGCGCGTGCTCGTCGCTGGCTCCTTCAAATCAAGGCAGACCTCATCGCCAAACACCACTTCCACGAGGTCACCCCGCCAGACTCTGGAATCATGATTGCCATCGAGTGCTCCTCACCATTCCGTTCTTCGGGCGGTCTCTCCCGCAGCCCTCCCTTCGGTATCAATATTCCCCACCATGCATCCACCTTCTTCGACCCCAAACGTCGCGTCCAGTGGGAAATGGTCTTCCACAGCGCTGCCTTCGCCTACATGCGACACACCTGCCCGCCCGTCGCCGACCTCCTTCACCTCCTCCAGTGTATCATCACCGGCCTCATCGTTCTCGTCAAGGAAGAACGCACACCTGGCCAGCCACTGTACCGTACCATTCGCGGCCTTCCGCCGGTCGAATGGGTTGCCGCGTACCGCGATCACTTGACGGACGTACTCGGCGACAGCGCGTACCGCACGCTCTACCGTGCCGCGGGGGACAAGCGCACGTCGTTCATGCTCGAGGTCGAACAGTGAAGCACGTCACGCACCCGCCTATGCCCCAATTTCCACGGTTCACACGACGGTCGCGAGGCTGGCCGACGCGCTCCGTCGACGACGACCACAAAATGGTGGCCACAACCTGGCCGGGGCACGCGCGCGGTTGCAGTGCGTGCCATCCCCCCATTATCTACCCTTTACCGTCGCTCTAATTCCCCCACGGGTACTGCCTTTTGTTCCCATCCTCGGAGTAATCGTCGATTATCGCTGGCCTTATAATCACCGTCTAGAATATTGTTGCTGTTTGGTATCCTACACATCCGCGTTATGCTTTGCTCATTCACAGTTGTTTTCATATTGCTGCACCGTTCCTCTCCGTTTGCGCATCCTTCCCCCTCTCGCCGTCCCTTCAATCCCCGTGTATTCTTACACCAGCCCTTCTCCATCCCCTTCTGGTACTCCAGGACTGCCCTCATAATCTCTCCTCGCCATGTGCATTTTCCTTCTTCCCACCTAATCCAGGGAGTCTGCCGCTACGTTTGACATTCACCTCGTCACACCACCCCATTATACGTTATTCGCTATCCTCGTTACGTCGTCCCGGCAACGAGCTTATTGCTTGATGTCAAAATATGACATGCGCTTCGCAGTTAGTGCAATCTTCATGATGCGGGGCTAGTCTACCGGGCTGGAAATAGGAGGCCCACGTGACCCATATCCCAGATCTTTCACGGCTCCGAGGGTAGTGAGCGCGAGCGCGACCTAGACGTGACGCCCATCTAACCCAGCAAACTTGCCCTTTCAAGCGCTTTCAGGACCCGAAAAGAGCGAACGATGAGCGCACCCGAAGTTCACTGCCAGAGCTCGAAATGCCCAAACGGCAACCCCGCCTCGCGTCTCGAATGCCCAACATGCCACAAGTGAGCCAACGCCCTCCGCCTACGCTCCGAGGGTTGCTTCCCCCATTCGCTCACCAGCGTTCAAGGCTCGGCATTACTGGCTCATTCTTCTGCTCCCAAGAATGCTTCAAGGGCGACTGTGAGACTCCGTTCGCTTGATTGAATTGGGGACGCGCCTAGCTTACCTCTGTAGGGGTATGCGCGATCTATAGATAGAAGGCGGAATATAACCTGATCGGCACACTGCAGAAAGCACACAAAGTCGTGCATGATCTAGCAACGCCACGCCAGTCGTTACCCGATGACCCCTCGACCAACAAGAGTGTGTTTCGTCTCTGCGTCGATATTTAGAAGATTGTTGACATGGTGCTTCTCAGACCGCACCTTCAACCCGTTCCCTCACTTCAAGTTCTCCGGCCCGCTACGACCTTGCTACCCGCTCTCGCCGCGGCGGCAGCTGCCCGATCATATCCAGCGCCCTGACTATGCGGAAGGAGGTGGGCTCCTGCGCCGCATGTGGACGACGCTCGTGAGCAGCCTGTTGACCTGCCTTTCCGACAGCGGTGCCCTTATCAGAGCGCAAGAACGCGGGTATGCCGCCGCGCGTGCTCTCACCAGAAGAACAGGACAAGATGCGAACCGTGTGTAGGGTGAGCTACTGATGCATTGAACGCTATCTGCGAGCCTCGTGCTCACACGCGTGCCTGCGTTTGCCTTCCTCTTCCGGTTCTCTGACGGCTGGTGCTGCTGCTATCCGCATTGTACGCGGGTGCTATTCAGCTCGCGCGTGAGGTCCTCGATCTGGCTGCGGCAGCTGTACACCCTGGTATCACGACAGACGAGATCGACAAGATTGTGCACGATGCGTGCATTGAGCGTGATGCATACCCGTCGCCGCTCAACTACCGTCACTATCCAAAATCTGTCTGCACGTATGCCTCCAGTCGCCGGTCGATCTTCGCATGACACCTGACGACCGGTAGGTCTGTAAATGAGTGTGTTTGCCACGGAATACCCGACCAAAGGAAGCTCCAGGAAGGCGATATCATCAACATTGGTCTGTCCTATACCTTTCTCGGCTTAGCCACTCTCCACAAGCATACACTTATTCCCATTTTTGGTTGCCTCAGACGTGACGCTGTATAAGGACGGTGCGCTTCCCGGATCTTCTCCGCATCCGCTCCAGCTTCTGATTCGTCCATATTGTCGTGTTGACACGGGAAGGCTTCCATGGAGATGTGAACGCGACATACCCGGTTGGCCGGATTGACGAAGAGTCGAAAAAGCTCATTCGCACAGCACGCCAGTGCCTGGACGAAGCTATCAAAATCTGCAAACCTGGCGCGTTGGTTCGGGATATCGGGAAGACCATGTGCGTTGCCGTGTTACAGCTCTCGTGTCTGTCGTCCCTGACGACGCCATGCCTATATCGTCTCATTACTGGTCTAGCGAGCCCGTCGCGCGCGCGAACGGCTGCTCTGCCGTCCGAACGTACACGGGACACGGCGTCAACGACCTTTTCCATACCGCCCCGAATGTCCCGCACTACGCAAAGAACAAGGCGATAGGCATGCTCAAGGCTGGCACGGTTAGTCTTGTCCTATTCTTGTTGCACGATTGCTCATTCTCCTGACAACCAGTGCTTGACCATTGAGCCCGTACGTGCTTCACTCAGACTTTACGCGTAATGACTGAGCCGCGTAGATGATCAACCTTGGCGGCAACTGGGACGAGGTGCACTGGCCAGACAACTGGACTGCGACCACTGCTGACGGCAAGCGGAGCGCCCAATTCGAGGAGACGCTGCTGTACGTGCCGGCTCACTAAGGCTCACCCACTCGGCGTGCATACCGACATGCTGACCCACTATGACAGGATCACGGAAACCGGTGTGGAAGTCCTGACGGCCGGGAAGCCGCTCGAGCTCTGACGCACGCACGCGTTCGCCTGTACGAGTATAGCATAATGCAGAATGTACATGCTGCGTGCCCGCGTCCAGTTATACTTTGCCGATGTATGCGATACATGCCGATAGTGGTACACGAGCCGCCCGCTCTTAGCCCGATCTCACACCACACAATAATACATCGGCAAGACGACCATGCGGGATTCTAGTGGTAGAAGGTACCTCTGACACTGTACTTGCATGCGTGGCGTCGCCCCAGAATTTCGGCCAGGCCCACTCCAAGCCTCCCGCTTGTTCTTCGCCCCGTCAGTAAGACATGGACCGGTGATCAAAGGAGCGGTGCGCAGCTCGTCGTACCTTTTGCGGCAGCCCTTGTTGCTAGCACGCGCTTTGAAGCCGACCGAGACGGTGGCACTGACAGCGCAAGCGGCTCTTTAAACTTCAAAACTTCAAACCAGAACCTCGACGCCCGGGAATGGCATCGCGCTTCGTTGATACACTACACCTGATCTTGACAGCTCGCCCGGTTCGATCTCGCTTCGTAGAGCGCGATACAATGCCCATGGGCACCGGCCGCCAACCCGTGGTTCTACCGCGTTTGGCACAGACCTTACCCGCTAGCGCAAGTCATCCAGTGTCCTACGACACGGATGCGCGTCCCTGCCGGGCGCGCAGACTGCATGTCCGCAGCCGTCCGGCTCGCATTAGCTGGACAGATACAGGCCCTGATAGGCTTAATCCGTTGGAGCTGTGATGCATTACTGTATGCGGACGACGCAGAGGATGCCTGTCTACGGCATGCACACACCGCGTGGCCCTGGAAACGCAGGTACAAAACGGGGTGCAGGCGAGGCGCCGCGGTGCTGCAGATGGATACATGCTACGTGGATCGGGAAGATGTGAACTGGGTTATAATAACTTATGCGATTTGCAGCGTGGCGGCACGGAAGTCGGATGAGGTATGGTACTCGCGCAGTGGCGCGGCGCGGCGCGCCGTGACGCGGGTCATGTGCTCGCGTTGGTGTCCCGCCGAAGCGTGCCTGTCGTTCTCGCTTCGCAAGCGAAGAATAGACGAATAAATGTTCCTACTTCAGCCGCAACAATGTATCCAGGTCTACACACTGTGCCGAGGAGTATATGCGGAGCCACCATTTTCCCGCGACAAGGCCCAGCCTCGCGAAGGTTCCAAGAGAAGTACAAAATTCTCGGGACCAGGACTACGGACTGCCTTCCTCCGCGGGGAATGTCTGGTATAGACTGGGCGAGAAAATCGCCCTGTGCCACTTCGTGTGTTTAACCGCCGAGAAGCAAGGCATCACGCCTGTAATGCGGTCTCGTGCCTAGCAAGATGGTTATTAGATATTTGTCCAAGTTTATCCAGGAAAGGGAACGTTGTGAAGAAGACCCGGGGTTCATTTTGAAGCCGATTGCCCCAGCACACCTTTCAGAATGCGCTAGTCGACATGCGCCATCCACGAGTGACTTACACACGCATACCCTTACCGCCGACCTTTCTTGGCCTGGAGCAGAGGCGCTTGCCATGCGCCCGAGAACGTTCTGGACAACCGACACGCTATTCGTCGCTCCGGCCTCCAGTCTGAAGCCACGGCGCCGGTCTCGCTCCGTACAGGCGGCATCGGGGGACACCTGGCTCACAGCTGAATGGCTATGCTGTGCACCTGGCAGGCGAAGGGGTACTGCGATGATAAGCGTCTCCGAAAGGGAAGATGAATAGCAATGTCCTTTCAGCGTCAAATACAAGCCCACCCTGGCGTCTTCATAATGAATCAATACAAATAATGGTATGCGAACTCACGCCGCGCACCCCTCGGGTCACTCATAGATCCTCACGCAGGCCGCCTCCTCCACCAAGCCCACACTCCCGCCCCGAGCCCTAGCACGAAGTTGCCCACGCCGATGGCCGCGGACCCCGCGCCGAGCACGACAAGCGCCCACCACAGCAAGCCGATCAGGCGGTCGAGCGTGCGGCCGAGGAAGCGCTTCGGGCGCGCGAGGACGTCGGGGGTTGGATGGAAGGATGGTGGGAGGCGCAGGGTCGGGACGCTGCCATCGGGCGGGGGCGAAGGAGGCGGAAGGAGGAGGAGAGCGATGATGGGTTTCTATATGCGGAGGGGTCAGAGCAGGGGAAGGAGGGGGAACGGAGAAGCAGACGTGATCGGAAAACGTGTAGGAGGGCACGGAGGTGTAAAGAATGTTTTTCACTGCGGTTTGTTCGTCCGGCGTGTTGGCCTCGTCGTGGTACGTCGCGTACAGCACGCGATCTGTCCAAGCGGGCATGCGGCCAAGGCTGAAGCCGCGCGTTGACGTCATAAATTGCATTGCAAGGAGAAGGAGCGCACTTGTATTTATCGACCTCGCCAAGCGCGTACTTGTATGTCGGTTTGAACTCCCAGAACCGGCCTTCATGGAGCCCCTGGAACACCGTGCCTTTCCGTCGCTCCATCGTAAGCTGGTCATGTTCGCGCAATGCCTCGCGCTCGGAAAGCGCGTCGAGAGCCGCGGGCAAGTCGGTTTGCGGTGGCGACTGCAAGCGGAAGTTTAGGTCTCCGAGGAAGAAGAGGTGGGAAGTATCGTAAAGAGTCGTACGTGCGGCCGCAGGCCGACCGGGGAGGGGCGCAAAGAGGAGGGTGCGCGTGATGTGCGCATAATCGGCGAGACGCGAGGCGAGCTTCGGCGCGTGCGCGGTGAGATGGGCGCAGACGAACCTAGATGATCGGTTAGAGAAGTGAGTGGGCGCGCACTGGTGAGGCGGGGCAGACGTGTATACTTCGCCGAGCGAGCCGTCGTCTGCCTCGACGCGGAAGCGAATAGCGACGGCGCCCTTGTTGCCCATGTAGGCGGGGCCTGTGCCGGTCCATGCAGTCTGTACGTCGTGGATGCGGCGAGCGATGCCGGCGTCGCGAGCGTAGAGAAGGAGGGCAACACCGACGTTGACTACCTTTGCGACGAGGGTGTACGAGTCTTTTGCCGGGGCATGAGCCTCGATCTGGGCTTTGAGGAGCGCGGCGCGGTCGTCGATGACGGGGCCGGCGAAACCAGAAACTTCGCGAGGACGGAAAGAAAGACTATTTGGTGAACGGGGAGTGCGGGGAAGAGAGAAACGCACGGCCGATGTGGAGAGGGAGGAGCTCCTGGAAGCCGACGGCGAAGATGTCGACGGAGCGGTGGCGGGAGAGGAAGTTGGAGACGTCGAGGGAGGGCTCGAGCCAGTCGACGAGGTCCTGTGGGAGACCGTGGAGGGCCTGGAGGGCGGTGTTGTAGGACAAGACCTGGACGACGGTCTCTGCGGTGGCGGGGCCGTCGCTCGAGCTCGAGCTCACCATCGCCGTCGTTCTCGCCGTCGTTCTCGCCGTCGTTCTCGACGTCGACGGAGGGGCGGGGCTCGGCGGGGCGCGTCATAACTCACGCCAGTTCGTGCCGACCCCTGCCACGTGCCCGTCCTCGCCGCTTCTTCGACGTCACTGCCTTCGACTTCCTAATCCGAATCCCCAGCGCAAGTCGCGTCTCTAGTGCCGCAGCTCAAACAGACTATCCCCATTCCATTTCTCCTGCCCCTCTCTCCGCGCTCCTTCCTCATGCCCGTCCCTTCTCTCCCTCCTTCTCGTCTTGACCCCTTCCTCGAACACAAACTCACCTACAATGTCGCCCTGACCTTTTGGAAAGCTGTCGTTAGCTTCTTTTTCCGCGAGATCCGTCCTCGCGGTGCATACCACATCCCCAGAACAGGTCCTGTCATATTCGTAGGAGCGCCCCACCATAACCAGGCTTGTCTTTGCTGCCCCGCTCTGCCCATCAGTCTCTGTTAATATCTCCGTTCGGACAGTTCCTCGACCCTCTTTTGCTCGGCATCCAAGTCCATAATGAAACAAGGCGCAAGGTCCACTTCCTCGCTGCCGCAAAAAGCATGGCCCGTCCAGAGGTCGGCTACTTCATAAAGATGATGGGCAGCAGTGCGTCATCATCTGTCCTCCTCTCCATGCCTTCTACCATTCATGCTCATGACAATCAGTCCCCGTCTTCCGTGCTGCTGACTACGCCAAGCCCGGTACAGGCAAAGTATACCTCTCTCCGGATGATCCATGCCTCGTCCTCGGCGACGGCACAAAATTCAAATCCGAATTCAGTCCGCGCGACCAGATCATGCTCCCAAAGTCCGTCGGCTCCGCTCTTGCAGAGGTCGTCGACGTCGTCTCCGACACCGAGCTTCGTATCAAGAAAGAGTTCGGTGGCGAGAGCGGCAAGACGACCAATCGCATTCGCGAGAAGCTCGCAGAGCTCGCGAAGGACAGTGTTCCGGGACTCGACTATAAAGCGCTGCCGCATGTCGACCAGGCAGAGATGTACAAGACTGTGTACAAAGAACTGCGTGAAGGCGGCTGCCTGGGCATTTTCCCCGAAGGCACGTTCCATACCTGGCGCGCACGCGTATTTACGCCCCCAGACCTTGGATTGACGTAAGCCATTCTTCAGGTGGCAGCCACGACCGAACCGATCTGCTCCCGCTCAAAGCAGGCGTGTCCATCATGGCTCTCGGCGCGATGGCGAACGACCCGACATGCAACGTGCGCATCGTTCCCGTCGGACTTTCATACTTCCACCCGCACCTCTTCCGTTCGCGCGCCGTCGTCGAATTTGGCTCCGCCATGGACGTACCGGTCGAGCTTGTGGAGATGTTCAAGGAGGGCGGCAACAAAAAGCGCGAGGCAGTCGCGAAACTGCTTGATCTTATTTACGACTCACTCAAGACGGTAACCATCCGTGCGCCAGATTACGAGACACTCATGGTGCGCACGTGTGCTCGGTCAAGTACGCACAATATTGACGCGGCGATATCGATAGGTCTGCCAGGCTGCACGCCGACTGTACAAATCACCCGGCCAAAACCTCTCGCTTGGACAGGTCGTCGAGCTCAACAAACGCTTTCTACAGGGCTACACGCACTTCAAGGGCGAGCCGCGCGTCGCCGCGCTCAAGGGGAAGGTGCTCAAGTACAATCGGCTCGTGCGCGATCTTGGCCTGCGCGACCACCAGGTGCCGAACGCACGTAAGGCAAATTGGAAGACGCTCAGCCTGCTCTTGTATCGTCTCGGCCTGCTCTCTGTCTGGTCCATCTTCGCGCTCCCGGGTGTCATCCTGAACGCGCCCATCATCCTCGCCGCGTCGATCCTCTCGCGTCAGAAGGCGAAAGGTGCGTCACGCTTTCGCGCCATCGTCGGTGCATATGCGAATGAATTTTCTTGTAGAGGCACTTGCGGCGTCGGTCGTCAAGGTCGAAGGTCGCGACGTCATGGCGACATGGAAAGTGCTCGTTTCGCTCGGCTTGGGTCCCGTATTGTACAGCTTCTACGCCGTCATCGCGACCTTCATCGCCGTCAAGGCGCGCGCGCCCTTGCGCTGGGTCATCTGGACACCTGTACTCACCATGATCGCACTGCCAATCCTCGGATACAGTGCTCTCAAATTCGGCGAAGCGGGCATGGACGTGCTCAAGTACGTGGTGCCACGGTGGCACTCTGACGCGCAGGCACTCACGACTTCTCCGCGCGCAGGTCGCTCCGGCCACTCGTGGTCAGCCTCGTGCCTGGCCAGCAGCCCTCACTCGAGCGCGTGAAACAGATGCGGCAGGAGCTCGCGAACGAGCTTATCGAGGTTATCAATGAATTCGCACCGAAGCTCTATAAGGACTTCGACCAGGTCTGAGATCTCATCTACCTCCGGGCCGTTCCCTATCGCTCACGGGCCATCCCACAGTGGAGAATCCTCGTACCGACGGCGCAAGTCCCGCCGTCAGGCGCACCGACCGCGGGTGGTCTCTTTGGACCTACCTCAGGTACGAACCTCGTCGATGGCCAAGCAGACCTCCTCCAACACCCTATGGTGTGCCTGTTTTCCGAAACTTCCTCCGGCTAGCGCTTCTGACCGTGCCATCCCGCGCTCGCACAGACTTGGCTCGACGAGACGCTGTTCGGCTGGACGCGCAGTGCACGGCGCGGGACGAGTGCATGGGCCGGGTCACATTCGCATGACACGTCGCGCGCGCCGACGCCGGACGCATCTGATGACGAGGACGCGGGTGACTACGAGCATGTCCTTGGCATCGTGCGCTCTGACGGCGGGCTCCGCGAGCCGACATCGCGCTCGCGCGGCGGGTCGTACGCGGACCTGCAGCGGCTGCGCGGGGCACACGGGCTGAAGCCGTTGGCATATGCTAGCGGCGTCGACGGCGGTGCGGGAGGAGAGAACGGGGACGCTGTTGAGCACCGCCGCGCGAGGAGAGAAAGTCTGACGGATCGCGTTAGCGTGGAGAGGCTGAGCGAGCTTGAGCCGAAGGAGGACTTCAAGGAGTGCACGAAGATCGTGAATGAGGAGATCGCGAGGCGGAAAGAGTCTGAGAGTGCGGGCTCGGGATGAGTTTTGTATGCGTACAGACTTTTCTGTCTGCCGTTTGGGACCGGACTTTGGTTTGTATGTCTCTGTAGGAACGTGTATTGTATTCCTCACCATCACTATGCCAGGCTCTGGTACCGGATGTAGCAGTTGGACCGGTCGCCGTGGTAGAAAGGATAATTGAATCCAAGTTGGGTGCCATTGTATGCTGTTTTCCTGTCATCCCAGCCTGACCAATGGTTGTAAATGGCTGCCTCTTGCTCCAATGGGAGTCTCAGGCGAAAGCGATGTTGTACACGGGCTTCCTCTGACTGGAGACGGACGGTCCAGGATCTTTGGGTACCTAATAGTAAGCGCCTTCCAGTCTATGCTATTTCGCAGTGACTCGTTATCGAGAGATATAAATGTGGCAATGTATTCACGAGTACGTACTACGGAACATCCGGGAATTGACGTGCTGACGAGACGCTGTGAGGATGTTCAGCACGGTTCGCAGGCCCAGCAATGAGCCACCGCACTCAAGCACCTGTCCTGGACAGTTTTCGCAGCCTTAACAAGCCATAAAATCCCACGCAACAGCATATGATAGTCCCGAAGCAGGCAGAGATATTGTGTCTCACCCAGCAGAAAAGTACTGCGAAGCTGTATTCGCGCAAAGGAGTACGCCGGTAGTTCAAGTTCATTATCTGCAACCGGCCGCCTCCTATGCCCTTGGATGTTTTAAGTGGGTCAAGGGTCCGCCACCGGAGGCCGTCGAGAGCTTCAACCAAGTCGTCACGCGTGTTGAGACTTGGCCGAAGGGCTCGTTGCGGTTATTCGTCTTGCTCATCTGCGATACGGGCGAGTCGACAGCATGTGAAATGATGGCGAAAGCGAAGCCGGTATAGAAGAACAAAGTAATACAGAGAGAACACTGGAGCGGCCATAGCGGGACGAGCAATCCGGGACCGCGCCTCAGAGGAGTGACTTCGTCTTCCGGACACAGCAGGGACGAATTAATGGGAGAATACCCGCAAGAAGCTTGAACTTTGACCTTGACTACCTCAAATGCTGAACAGGTGGCGGGCGATGTCGGTGAAGACCCCAGTAGATGCGAAGCCAGCGGACCATATGGCACCTCTATACTTCCCTGGGCTATCTTCTGAGACAAAATTCATGTACGTACCTTTGGAAAAGTTGTATAACCCGCATGTGGACATGCACTTGAGGGGGAGTAGCCACCAAAGGTGGGGCCGAAGCCCTTCCAGATTGCTCCGTAGCCCTCGACAGAAATAATCCAGAGTCCTTGTATTTGGGTGGATTTTCCTATTGCGGGCGCGGTGAACGATCAGCGAGATTGTTGATATCAGCGTGGGCCTGCATTCGGTATTTTGCGGCATCCTGTGGGATCATGGTGGTCACGGTATGAGTGAGTACATGTGGGAGTACGGCTGCGCATACATAGTACAAAGCGTCATAGGCAATAGCATCGTGATAACCGCCGAGAGAAAAGTCAGCAGGCGAACCTGACGGAACTGAAACCCGAGGAAGCGTAGATGCTCATGCTATCCAGTAGTCACAGTGACGCTGCTTCCACTCAGATCACGGTCACGTTAACCCAGCTAAGAGTGGACCTATTAGTCCGTAGAGCCATCGCGACGGGTTAGGGATACGGCGATGAGTACGTCGAGATGTTATACCGACTAGACACGTACGTTGACCGGACGACTACGTGCGAGTCAAGTAGATTTCTGCTGGTAACGGAGATCTGGCCCGTTCAAGCAGACCGCCCTTGGAAGATGTAGGGGGAGATCTCCCGATCGCAAGGATCCTGGCCTCTGGATGACAACGTGTAGCCTTGATCAAACATCTCCTTACTTGGTATAGACACTTCTGCCGACGAGATCATGCTTGCGATCTAAGGATCGTCCGCATACATTCCTGTAACACGTACGTACGGATACACGGCGTTTGTTTGGTCTTCTAGTAACTTCAATCGACCAACCACACACAAGTTCACTCCTTCGTGATCGTCGCGCCAGTGCGGTCTACAAGCACGGGCGTCGCCTGCGCGACAGGAAGAATGAAGACCTCGGCGAGATTGACGTGCGGAGGGCGTGAGGCGGCCCAGACGATCTCCTCCGCGATGTCCTGTGCGGTGACTATTTGGGTGCACATGAGAAGGAGTATACGAGAACGAGGCCCTGTATCGGAACCTACGTGGTACAAGACCGTCGTAGACTTTGTCTGCCGCAGACTTGTCACCACGGAAGCGAACGATCGAAAATTCCGTCTCAACGAGACCTGCGAAGGGTCAATTAACGGTGAATACATTGAGATCGGGCATACTTACCGGGCTGAATCTCGGTAACACGAATGGGCGTGTTATACAGCTCGCGAAGCAAAGCGCCACTGAACGCGCGGACGGCATGCTTGGTTGCGCAGTAGATCGAGCCACCGGGGTATGGCTCGCGGCCCGCGACGGAGCCTAGGTTAATGACATGACCTGCATTGCGCGCCTTGAAGTCTGTGCATGGTCAACTAGCGCGATCGAGACTAGGCAAGGGAAGCGCACCCTTGACGAGGAGCTGTGTGAGCGATATGAGGCCGAGAACGTTCGTCGCAAACATCGTCTCGATATCCTCAGATGCAATGTCGCCCACACGCTCAACGCCTTTCACGAAGCCGGCGTTGTTCACTGAACGAGCAAGACAAACGCGTCGATCACATATACATATCGCGCATAGGTGAGACGTACCGAGGATGTCCACGTTCCGAAGGTCTGCAGGTACCTTATCCCACAGGGCAGCAATTTGTGCCTTATCGGAGACATCGAGCTGGATGGACGCGATCTTTCCGCCTGACTGTACGCCAGATTCTTTGTGCGCGATCGCGGCCGCGTTCGCGACAGCCTGAAGCGCGTCCGCGCGACGTGCAAGGAGAATTAGGTTTGAGCCGGCCTACAGGCATTATCAGCATGCATGAATAGCAGATCTGAGTAGGCTGCTGCATGCACCTTGGCGAAGAGGACCGCCGTTGCCTGTCAGAGTGAACGATGCGTCAGAAGATCAGGGCAATGGATGAGACTGAGGACGCAGACTGACGGCGCCGATGCCAGCGCTAGCTCCCGTGATGAGGACGGTTTTTCCGAGTAGGCGGGACGCGTTAAATACAGACATAGTACGAGCAGAAACGAGCGAGGGGCGGTAAGACAGCCACGGCTGGGGTGGGATGTGATATACTAACGAAGGCGAGCAGGTTCGCGTCACGCGCACGTTAGCGGGAGACGGGATGCCGCGCAGATGGCGAGGGAAACTTGAAGCCGACCGTCTAATGGCGACCGGAATCATCGCGTCTACAGTCCATCCAGCGTACTACTCGTCACTCCCGCGGGGGTCCTGTCGAGCGGGCGAAGTGTTGGGCTCGTCGTGGTCGGACTCCATCCTGGGCGCGTGAGAGCAGCCGGCTTGTTTGGCACAGTTTAATATATCGTCAACATCGGTCTTCAGCTTTAACCGTCATCCCACTCTGTGAATAGCATCATGTCCCCTTCGTACGACCAGAGATGGGATCGTCTTGTCACTTGGTTGGAGGGTAAGGGCATGCTCGTCGATGAGAAGCATCTCAAGGTGCGTCCCAAGGAGAGACCAGGTCGGAGTGGTCATTGTATTCGCCAGACAGACATCCTGATCACCGTTACAGGTGCTGGGAACGGGCTTTTTACAATTTGCCCGATCGACGTGAGTTCTTCAAGTCTGCGTCGCATCTTGTTTGACGCGTCACAAGGTACAAGCTGCGCTCTTCACTGTCCCAGCCTCCGCGCATATAAACATCATAACTCTGGAGTCGCAATACCCCGGCGCGGAGCTCTCGGCAGTCCAGCTGATTTCACTGCACCTTTTCCTGCATAAACCGCTTGGTGACACTGATTCTTTTGATCCATTGTTCGGACCCTACATCTCTGTGCTTCCCCGGGACTTCGATGGTCATCCTTTAACTTGGGCAATACGGCGCACGCTCGGACGCGCGGATGCGGGAACTGCGCTGCTTGGATTCTTTCCCCCGCATGTAAACACATTATTGGCACAACTGGAGCGTCGCTTCTGGGAGGACTGGAAGGCCGTGCGCGAATACTTGGTATGGTGTCCTCTGCGTTGAACGTGCTCTTATTGATGTAACCTCGGGTGCATGAAGAAGGCACACACACACAATGGATCGTCAAATACAGAATTGGATTATCTATGGGCGTGGCTAAACGGTGCCCCTCATTCTTAGCCGCCGTTTCAGGATTTTCATTAGCCATCGTAGTAAATACTCGGGACCTTTATCATGACCTCGGCAGACGCAGAGACGACAACATTAGTCTCTGTCCCGTCTTTGACTATGCAAACCACGTTTGGACTGGCGCTACCATGTCTCCAAGCAGAAAAGACTCCGGCGTCTGGGGCAACCCTGGCAATGCATCACAGGCCAGCCTTGTTTGTAGCTCCCTGGAAAAGCCACTCGGTAAAGACGAAGAGCTGCTGCTTACGTATGGTGCCCACTCAAACAGTATACTCTTTGTGGAGTACGGTTTTGTGAACGTCGTCTCTGAGGCAGACATAGCCGCAGGGCTGTACATAGCCGAAGCCACTGTAGACGAAATCGTTTATGATCTCATCTTGCGATGCGGTGGCGATGCCCTTTTGTTGGTCGTGCGGGAGGCATTGGAACAGGAGGGTTACTGGAGGTACGTACCATATACATCAGGTGTCGCACTCGTAGTGACCGAAGGATGCTTGGGATGAAATAGTGATTGGACGCTGCACACAGCGCCCCCACCAGCATACCCCTCGTACCGCCTTCTATCGGCATTGCGGCTCTTGCATGTCTTCGTTGTGGACGAGAGCCCATTTGGCGCCGTTAGCACAACTGACCTTGCGCTATGGCGGGACACTGTCGCCGGCCTCCGCGACGCTGTGTCTGAAAGTAACGAGCGAGACGTGCGTCGGTCGCTCCGTTCGATCTGCGACGCGGTGAGCGTGCGCGCGGAGCGTAGCTTGGACGCACTGATGAAGGCGAAAGCGGATGAGATAGGCGGGCCGTCTGCGTGGTCGAAATTTGCTGTTGGCAATGTAGCAGTATTGTGGAAAGAAGAGAGGGCAGTAGCAAGGGCGGTCTTGGACAGCATCGAGGCTGGCGTGGTGTTTTGAGCGGGTTTCACCGACACTATTTTCTATGTTGCATAATAAAAGCAGATTGGATTTAGACATGCTACTCTGGTGGCCAAAGCGGATCCAAGCACGGCGGTGACAAGGCCGTGTGCCGTAATCCAGCGAGCGTGAGACCCAAATAACCGGCTGATAGGCTTGACGCACAACCTGGGTCTCTTGCTTTGCCCACTCATTGTACTCGTCTGCTCTGCCCACTTCACCTTCCTCCCCTTCCATCACCTCCGGCCTTTGTGCCTCCTCTCCCAACCGCATTTCCCTAGACCAGCGCCTCTGAGCATCATGGCAGGCGTTCCGTTCTTGGGTTCCCGTGCACAGCAGGGCTTCATTGCCGCAAGTACGCCTGTGCGCCCGTGGTTTTCGCGTGTCCTAACTGGCCTTTCCCCCTCTAGTTGTTGTCCGTACGCGCCCTCGTACCCTTTGATGTCGCGGAAGAGTTGTTGAGAGGCACTATAGCAGCGATCGTCGTGCTGGCTATGATCTCGATCACGTTCGGCTTCGTGAGTCGCTACCTTCCTTCCTTCGGCCCTTGTGCTAAACGTGTTCCTGCTCTAGGTTGCGGCGGAAGTCGACCTCACAGAATCCAGATATAAAGTTAGTTTTTTTGTCTCCCCGTTACACTTTGCGAGTCCAACACCACGTAGACCCTGCCATGTTACCTCGCCCTGTTTATCTATGCTGGGTACGCTTTTCATCCACTCGGACATTTACCTGTGCTTAACATGCAGCCAGGCTATTTGAGCTTCTGATGGCCTTTGATGCTCTACGGCTACGAAACGTCATACAGCTACTGGGCATCGTCTGTGCGTACTGTCCTTCCCCTCTCGTTATGACCTGCCAACGTCTCCTGCTCATCTCCTGTTCAGTCTTCCACACCGGCATGATCGTGTTTGCTGCGATTCAAGTACACGAGACGCGGTCATCTTTATCAGACAGGGTACAAATCTTGCACAGAGTTGAACCTTTTGTCATCGTGACGCCATGCATAATTTCCGCTTCCTTGCTCTTCCTCATCTGGTTTGGCTACCAACTCTACTACGAGTTCGGGTGCGAAAGGAAAGCTCCTGCATGTCCACACGCATGACTAACACGCGTTCCAAAGTTGGGCCGTCTTCCGTGTTGTGGGCGCTAACCCGGTCATGAAGAGTATGTCGTATTTTGACTCCTGACCAGGCAATTTGCCAATGTCTACTGACCTCAGCAATGTTCCGCTACTACCAGATCATGGTCTGCCTCCTCAAATTCGATTTTTTCATGTTCACTGGTATGTGTTCATGCACACTTTCAGTTTGCTATTGATCGCTGATACGTACTGGCCTCAGGTGTCACGATGCAGGTTCGTGTGACTATGCACACGATCCCCAGATAACCGATTTTTGCGCGTGCAGCTCTTGATCATCGTCCTCAGCACGGATTCCGCAGAGTTCGGGCTTACTATCGCAGCAATCCCTGTCGTGTTTGTACTGCTCATTGCCTGCGGCATCGCCGTACAGCGTGAGATCAAGTGGTATGGTAACGCTGTGTGATAGGGAACATAGGCTAAGTCCATCAAACAGGCTCATGGCAATATCTCTCATCCTCATGATAGCGGCGGAGACATACTTTGGTATGTGTAGTTAGATATCTTCGGTTCCCGTAAGATACTGATCTTGCGTGCTCATAAGTTTTCAAACTCGTTCGTTTCTACTCTCCGTCCACGGCAGCGCAGTATGCGACAACGCGCGCAACAATCACTACATTCAGTGCGCAACTCGTCGTAATGGCGCGATCCTTTGCTAACGTCCGCCCGTACAGCCATTGCCGCTTTCCTCCTCCTCCTCATTTCCTTTGGTATCGGCCTCCGCTGTTTCGCAGACTTCGACAAGGGCCTTTTACAACCCAAGACAGTCGGTCAGTCGGACCATTTCTGTAAATCCTGCACCCTTTCTGTCTTTATTTCTTCTCTTCTCTGCTAGGAGCGCTGATCTTTAATTCCCGTTCTTTCTTTTATAGATACGCCGCTTTTCCGTCGCATGGGTAGCTCGGCGCCCGGTCGCCAAAGCGCAGAGAGCAAGCAAGAAGGCGGTGAACCGCTCGAGCCACGGATGTCTATTGAATAGACGCTGCCGTGCCTATGTTTCGTTTGATTCTTTCTATCCTGGAGAGCAATCGCGCTTGGATATTCCTGGAGAGGTGATGATATCTTTTGCTCCAGTGCGAGGCCCAGCCGCCTTATGGGCCACAGATCTTCCCGAGACGACGGCTACGATCGACCACCTACCTTACGGTAATTTATGCGCTGCTTTATTTCTTACCATTCTTACACCTCCGGACTCGAGGAATCAGCCTTTCTCTCCGTTCTCTGTTGCCGTCCGCTCGCTGTTTATGATACATCTGTGCGTGTTATCTGTCGTACGTTCCTTGTTCGTGTGCTTGAGTGCTTTTCGTATGACTGGTGCTCATTTGATTTGATGCAACGGGTTTCTGGTTGTCAAAGGTACTTGTGTGCATGCAGGAGTGTGCACGAGACTTGCGGGATAGAACCGGAGGTGATACTGTCTGGACGAGTCCTATGGGACAGGGGTCTGTTGAGACTGCACACGCAAAGCAATGGGCTAGCGGAAATTGGGAAGTATTGCCACAAACGGATTCTCAGAAATCCTCTCAGTCCCCCTGATGGCCTATGCATCATGGACATACTATTTGACTGCACAGAGTCCTTCTGTACGTTCTTAGTCGTATGTATTATAAACACGTGCGTTGTTACCATATACACTATGAGAACTTCGTCTGCAAATTGTACTCGTACAAGATGAGTTAGTATTACAGGCAAGAAGTCGAAGTACTACGATCAATTGCTCTTGTCCTTGAAATTACCGAATTCCCACTTGAAGCAGTCCTGGGTTAAAATGAGAGATGATTCTGCATATAACAGAAAGAATACGCACCGTACAGTCTATCTCTTCTCGTGCGATGGGCACTTTCCGCCCATACTCCCACTCCTCTTCTACATCGAGTACACGTGTGATGATATCTGCAATACGATGTGTCCGTACATCGACATGCCACCCCAACCGACCAACAGTGTCATATAAAATTGTCTTGCCGAGATGACAGCGAGTTTCGAGCGCGTAGCCTGCGGCGACACATGGGGACCCGACGCCCGTGCACGTTCCCTGTGCAATGGGATCGGCAGTATGGTAAACGTGCGTGACGGGCGCCATGGGCAGACCTGTGCTATTTGAGGGAGGGGGAAGGGGGAGGTGCAGACGTCCGGCAGCTAAGCGTTCGCCGGGGGACTCAAAGGCAACAGCAGGGAGTCCGAATGTTGTGCCAAGAAGAGAGGCAAGGGCACCGCCGAGACTGTGGCCAACCAGCCATATGTTTGCATCAGGATAGAGTTCAGTCAGATTAGCGATGAGGTCCTGAGGGACACGTCACAATGCAAGCCGGCAGCGAGGGATGGTAAACATACAATCCCGACAGTGTAGAACAGGCTTTCCTCAATGAGCGCCTCGGACAGGCACGTCGAGTCGCAGCGCCAGGAATGCGCATAGCAATTGCAGACCTGGTGGAACACCCAAGAAAAATCGACGCGGGCGCAACAGCACGAAAAGAGTAAGTTGTCGTTGAACTTATCCTTGTGCGAAGTTGGACCGTTCAATGTTGTGCCCTTGATGGATAGTACGATAGTCGAATTGTCCGGGGAGAAGAAGACATGTCCGCGGAAGCCGTCGTTGATATCTTCCCACCCGTATGGGAAGCTCTGTCACGGTACTTCGGTTGGTGTATGTACGACACGAGGGCAGCGGGGACGAACTATATTCCATTGAGGATCAACTTTGTGCCAATTCTTCTTTTTGTGGCCTGGAGACACGGAGTAGGCGTTAGCCGCCATGCGCGCGAGCTGTCCGAGAGTGTGCTGGTCTTCCACGTCAGGTCCCAGCAGCTCTATCGAATCCCATTCGATATGCTCGCACTGCGCGTCTCGAATAGATCGCAGCCTGGCACGTTTTAAAGCGTTCCTGGATCTTGGTCTGTACACTACTGTTGAGACGGCCTTCACAGTCAAGGTCGGGGTGATAGGACGGATGGGGGATTGCAGGACGACCCGATTAAAGCCATCTAATTCGTAGCTGTGTTGAGGTGTAAATAACAGGTCCGTGGGTGTAATGGCAGCTTCCTGTGAGTAGCAAGCCAGTAGAAGGAGAGAAAATACAGCAAGGATGTGCATGGCATGAAGCAGGTATGCTTGCCATCCCAACAACACGTAGGTAGACGACTCGCATCTGAAGACGCTCACCTCTCACGGTCCTTATCAGTAAGGTTGGGGTGCCGTGGGAGCCGCGCTCGCGCGGTCACGCGACAATGAGACTGGGACGCGTACGGGGGTCCAGGCTGCTTCACGTGCGGCGGTGGCGACGCAGAGTTCGAGTGGTCCTGCGCGTGCGGCGCAAGTGGCGAGCGATCGAGCACGGAGACAAGAAGTCGAAGACGGTGTCATTGTGTGCAAATAGGTTCTATTATAGCTTCCCTGGGCCGGAGGCTAGCAGGCCTGAAGGCCGAAACAGAGCAAGGCCTTTTGGGCGGTGTAGTAGTGTATAACTTGCAGTGCACATGGGCAGCAACAACGGATGCTATAATTTACAGGTGCACTGATCTGACATCCTATTTGACATATTATTATGCGTGTAATACGAACTTTATGTCCAAGAAGCAACCGGAGAAACGTTGTTTCCAGACAGAGTACTAATGGTCAAAGATGCGTGGAAAGGAGGCTTTGAATAGAATGCATATACTCCCAAACACCGAGTCACACAGAGTTATCGGTGAGCTCCAGCAGCCGCAACTACGGCGTTACTCATCTAATATTTCAGTCATCCATAGCCTCGCACCAGTGTACAACCTCTATGATGTACCGTTGACTCGCACGGCCTCACAGCCTTCCTTTCTCTCACTCGTGACGGCTCAAAACCTCCACAGTCCTTCCTCCGTGAGGATGTCTGGTTCCTCTGCTCCCCATTGACGCCGCATCTCTCACCGTGTGAGGGCCAGGGGCGATCCTAGGGGATTCCACAGACCCGTTGCCCTGCCCGGTACAGGACGAGAGCTCGCATCGCGCTGATGCCATGGAGAGTCGGAAGAGGACAGTCTTTATAACAGCACGTAGCCTGAACTCGAGACCGCCGAGACAATCCGAGTGCGACGGGCCCGTGATATCCCGTAGACGCTGATGAACCTACAGGTCGGCAATCTTCGGGTTGCGCTTAGAAGTAAAGTGAGGATTTGGCGACAGATTTAATTCTAACATGAAGGTAGTTTGACTTGGGCGGTCGAGAACGGCCGCAAATACGACGACGAAGTTGGCGGACTCGCGAGAACCGCACCATTCTTGGGGAATCGCGGTACATCTGGAGTCGGAAAGAAAGACACCCAAGAGCTTGTTGTAGGGGCCGTGGGATTCGGCCTCAGACGGATTGGTGGACGTCTTGTTGGACTGGCGGAGGACAAAGGGGGCGAGGGCATGGTAGCTGTTTGAAGATAGGGCTGCTCTTCCGTATGGGCCATAACGTCAGGCCGCGAATAGCTTGACGCACCTGCAAGAACGGTCTCCGAATGCGTGAGACCGCACGTACCGCATACCTGCAGCTTTCTAACAATTCCAAAGGCTATTGCCGGGGTGCAATTCGAAACAGACAAATAATTTTTCTGCGTACCGAGGCCGCCTTATGTACCAGCTGCTGCAGATGACGAGGCCCCCCGACCTATCCCGCGCATGCCAAACACGACCAAACACAAGATGTGTTTTCTCAAAGAGGCGGAGGGATTCTTTCAACTAACGCGACCTTATAGACAGTGCCCGTTCTGCACATCTCACCAGGCAGGATGAGGCGATTCGGTGACGCGAAGAAGGATGCTTGGGCGGGTATAAGAGCTTGCGCGCTTGCTTCGGCTTTCATGGTGTTGTGAGTGTCAGATCTTCCCTACACTTTTTCGTGCCGTCTGGCCGGTGTCTGTTGTACCTATTGCTACTATGCCTTGATAAATCACCATTATTGGGTCCTTGGAGATGTCCTTGGAGATATGCCATTAAGGTTTTGAGGATAGTCTCTGTTGCGGCTGAAGTGGGAGACAAGGATAAAAGAGAGCTTCACGCAGCAAGGTCGAGACCGTGTTCTGGGCGAGGACACGTCGGCGATGCTGGACCACGCCGCGACTGACGTCTTGACGCGCGCGTGCGCTACATCACTAGCATCACTGCTTGGCCAGCTTCCTCCACCTTGCGCACAGCGCTTTCGACTGCTCGCCTTCTATTCCTGTTTTCTCCATCCGCCATGTTCATCATTAACTGGTTTTGGGACGTTCTGGCGCAGCTGGGTTTGTTGCCCCGGGGCTCTATCGGCTGTGTGGATGCTGACAGACGCCTCTGCAGGTCTGCTGCACAAGAACGCCAAAATCCTTTTCCTCGGCCTGGATAATGCTGGAAAGACGGTCTGGAATTTACATTGCATACGTGCCTATGGGTTGAAGAGGACTCATGAGCGTGGCACGCTTTAGACCCTCCTGCACATGCTGAAGAACGACAGGCTGGCTACGCTGCAGCCGACGCTCCACCCTAGTGCGCCACAAATGCTTCTCTGATATTTCGCCGATAATCTTTGTCTCCTAGCGTCTGAGGAGCTTGCAATTGGGAATGTGAAGTTCACGACGCACGACCTCGGGGGTCACCAGCAGGGTCAGTTGACACGTGCTCTCTCCTTTTCGATGCTCACTCGGTCCTCTCAACAGCCCGCCGTCTCTGGCGCGACTATTTCCCCGAGGTTGACGGCATTGTTTTCCTCGTAGACAGCGCGGACTTCGAGCGCTTCCCAGAGTCGAAGGCCGAACTCGATAACCTTCTTGGCATCGAAGAGCTCGGAAAAGTCCCTTTCCTTATCCTTGGGAATAAGATCGATGCGCCTGGTGCAGTGAGCGAAGAAGAACTCAGACATCACCTCGGCCTCTGGCAGACTACTGGCAAGGTCCGTTCGTGTGGTACATGACTTTCTATTTGTGTGTCAATACGTGCTTCAGGGCAAGGTCCCGCTCACGGACATCCGACCAATTGAGATCTTCATGTGCTCTGTCGTGCAGAGGCAGGGTTACGGGGAGGGTGCGTTGCAGTTCATAATACGCGAGCTTCTTTTGACGCTATCCCCGCTCCGCGCAGGCTTCCGTTGGCTCTCACAATACGTATGTTCCCTTACTCTTTCCGCAACTGTGGGGTTTGTCGTCCTGACCTTCTTCTGCAGGTCTAAGCATAGAATTCCTTAGTCCTACCTGTAATCATCGCTTCTATTCCCGCTACCTTCTGCATCATCTCCGGAGTCTTTCCCTGTACGAGCTTGTCCGATCGCTCTTTCGGGGGACGATGCTGTACTGCCTGCGATTACTATCGCCGGTCCTGTAATTTCCGTAATTTGCACTGTGGGCCGTCTGAGTGAGACAAAGCAGGGAGCGATATGAGTCAATGCGAAACTGAAAACTAATGTTCCTACATCAACGGATGGAACTCAGAGTAGCGCAAGACGGGGGGATGTGGCCACGTCAGCGTGCCAGCACTTTTCGTGTGCCTGTGCAGCCCGGTGACCGTCTTTTCCATGTTCCATGGTCCCGCGCCGAGTCCAGCAGACTCGCTCAATAGTCACTCACCTACAGTAAAAGGATGCTATGAGCCAGTCAAACTACCTTTCTATGGCTACCTCTTTTCGTGCTGTTCTCGCCCTTTCTTGTATCCTACGCATCGGTCTTATCCTATACAGCGAATGGCATGACGCACATTCACTGGTAAAATACACCGATGTCGATTACCGGGTCTTTAGCGATGCGACCCATTTTCTGCTAAATCCTGGGTCTGGCAACCGCGCCCAAGGACCCCTCGGTACCTGGCTCAATGTAGGAGAGTGAGTCCGCGGCCGGAAAGGCAGTCTTGTTTATAGCATGACATTCCGCTAACATTTTATCGATGCAAATAGTCCATACACGCGCGCAACATACAGGTACACACCCTTGCTGTCCCTGCTGCTCGCTCCTAATGAGTGGATCCATCCGTCCTTCGGGAAATATATCTTTGCTGGGTGTGATATCCTTGCGGGGGTGCTCATTCACTCGCTGCTTCTATCCCTCGGCTCGCAACGTGTATCTTCAAACCCCGCTCGCAAGACCGGCGGTCCTAAAGCGGAGACGAGGCGCGAAGATCCACTGGAGGATCGAAGGGCTTACTCCACGATACTCGCGGCCGTCCACCTACTCAGCCCGTTCGTTTTCAGTATTTCCACACGCGGCTCCTCTGAGTCTGTTCTGCTCTTATTCGTGCTCGGCACGTTGGCCTGTGCCTTGCGTGGTCGCTGGCACGCTGCCTCCGCCCTCCTAGGTGTCGCCGTTCATTGGAAAATATACCCTGTGATCTACGGCGTGGCGTGCATAGCTGCAATTTGCCAGGAGCGTGCACACGCAAAAGGCAAGACAAGCCCGGGTGCCGTCATAGCCCAGCTATGGTCCCGTCAGGCGATCTCTTTTGCGGTTATCAGTGCAGGCACATTCTTCGCGCTCGGAGTAGCCATGTTCGCGATGTGCGTTCCGTCCGCTCACCTCTACTTTCCCGCGTGAAGGCTGAT
This sequence comes from Vararia minispora EC-137, assembly GCA_022160365.1. Taxonomy (NCBI): domain Eukaryota; kingdom Fungi; phylum Basidiomycota; class Agaricomycetes; order Russulales; family Lachnocladiaceae; genus Vararia; species Vararia minispora. The sequence continues at coordinate 89,501 of MU273566.1, forward strand.
CTTTGATGCATGGCACACAGCTGGGGCCGGCCCTTCCTCGAAGAGACGTATCTTTACCATCTTCACCGGCGCGACCACCGACACAACTTTGCACCGCACTTCTATCTTATTTATCTCACGTACCCGGACGGTAGCGGTGCCGTGGAAGCGGGCGCAGGCGGTAGTCGGACGTGGTGGCGCGCACTCCTACGGTCGCCCCTCGCGGGCTTCGTGCCTCAGATGGTCCTTGCCATTGGCGCGGGTGCACTCCTCGCTCGTCGCCGCGAAGACCTTGTTCTCGCCTGGTTCGTGCAGACGGCCGTCTTCGTTATCTTCAACAAAGTTTGCACGTCTCAGGTGTGTTTAACCATCGTCTCTCGGCAGTCTCCCTGTGCTGATTCAACGCGCATTCGGCCCCAGTACTTCCTCTGGTATCTACTCTTCATCCCGCTACTCGTGCCACGGCTAGGCATATCGGCGCGGCGCGCCGTTGTGTGCGCCACCGTATGGGCTGCCACGCAGGCGCTCTGGCTCTCGCAAGCATATCGACTGGAATTCCTCGGAGAAGAGGTTTTTGCTGAGTTGTGGATGTGCGGGCTTGTGTATCTGCTTGGGCATGCATGGGTTCTCGGCGCGATAATTGACGTATACGACGTCACCGCCTGCAAGCAGCAATGAAAGCAGCGTGCATCGAGGACCGCTGGTATAACTCAAAAACGTTATGCGCCGTCCAAGGCGAGCAATCGATAGTATGACGCACCTTCCCCCTTACGGACTACAGCTGACCGCTGTAACCATGTATAGTCGTGGACCATACATTACTGCACCCCAGTGACGATGGCGGACGGAGAAGTTCAACTGTACTGGCCAAGTCGTCTGATAAGGTCCACGTGATATGGACATGAGCGCAGCAACAAGAGCGCCAATCTCATCATAATTCATTCATCTCGGAAAGCCGAGGGCGAGGGCAGTAGAAGGCACGGCGGAGAAGAGAGTTTGTGAAAAACAGATGCAAAGACGAAGGATGCTTTACATGTATGGACTTAGGCTTGTCCAGGGCTGCCCTTCCAGCTGCAGGTCCGCGGTCCACGCGCAGCCTACTTCCTGGTACTTCGCAAGCTCCGCCCGGCAAGCGGCGGATCCGCGCCGGACAGCCTGAGAGATTGGATACCTCGGCGGGGTCGTTTGATATTCTTCTTTTGACAATGCCTGCTCACACTACTTGTGAAGTTCTGGTATGAATACTATTCTTATGGTAAAATTGATAGCTAAATATTTTGATCCCTATCTCCCGAAGGGCGTGATTATAGTACCGTTCTGGGATTGGCAAAGCTGGGGTTGTCCTGTGTCATCCGAATGCATGAGTGGATATTGAGGCCCGTAAAGATGCGTGTAAGTACTGCACGACCTTGGCACGTATGCTGTGACTGCCGAACATAATGCCGCCATTGCATTTCTTTGTCAGAGACCTCGAGCACGGAAACCTACGGGATTTTTACGGCAGACTGAGCGAATATGACGGAGAAAACCTGCTAGGAATTGAAGATAAGACATTAAACCCACCTGCCAAGTATGCCACTGGCAAGAGAGAAGACGCACGCTCATCGGGCAATCATACTCGCCCTAACCGCCTCCCGTTTGAAACATGTATGTATCCATATCTCACCGATTCTCATACCCAAGCGCCCGATAGTCTCCTAGATACAAGATAGAATGACAGTTGGAGGCAAAGACATTGCATCGTGTGCCTCCCGGGACCAATTGCCAAGACGCTCTAACTGAGGGCGTGTACTATTTAATATCCTCGTCGTCAAAAATATGATAACCGAAGGCCCGGCCCCACGAGGTTCATGGATGCGTGTGAGCCGTCATACTTGTCACACACGATATGGAAATGTGAAACGAGTCGAGCCGCGAAAACAGGCAGGTCGGACAACAAATCCTGGTCGAGTGTTCGCTGCTGAGTTGGCGCATGAAAGATCACACCTACTCTTCTCATCGGCAGGTGTGCCGAGGATGACCCAGACCGGAATACCCGAGGGCATTGCTGACGGGTCATTGGGTAGTGAAAAAGGAGTCGTAAATCGCTGTGACGCACAGGTACCAAACCGCCGCTCTACTAGTACCAGGAGCTTGACGTCATGATCTTCAACTAAGGAGCACAGTCCTAACTTCACGGTCGAATCCCAACGGCTAAAACCGGGGAGGCACAAGCTGGAGATCGATTCCTCGAAGATCCACTTTTCGTGGAGCCGTATATAGCGAAGAATGTTCATTCGCGGCAAAAGCCTCACAAAAGGCGAATCGACCTACTTTGTGAGAACATGGCAGGAAAACACGGGTCACTTATCTTCAATTTCACCATATATTCCATAGGAGATCGCAAGGTAGACCCAAATGCGGAAAAAGCTACTTTCAAATATGACAACGAGACTATGAAAGCCCTTTCGCAGTGAGCAGAGGGATACAAGGCACCGGAGGTGCGGCCCACGTCAACACAGATACATCAGAAAAATCGGCGGCTATACTGTCTTGCAGCTCATCTTATCCAATAGTCGCCACTTCTACAATATATACCAAGGTCCTCACTTGCAAGTTAATTGTGTTGACCAAAACGTCCCGGTGCAACGCGATGCTTACCAGATATGACATGTATATCAAACCAGTAGGTATACGGCGGTATCTGGTAAGCTTTTAATCCCACAGAGGGCTATTGCCAGTGACTAATCTCCTGTCACGGCTCATGGCGGTAAGGACATTCAGATCGCAGATTGGACGATGGTAGGTACTATTCTGAGGGGGGAAGTCGAACGGCAGTGTCGTAGAAGTCGAACGAAACGGTATCTCACTCACCTACGGCGTCAGATACTCTGGGAAAGAGCTATACTTCGTACCTATGCTTCTTTGGCATCTACCTGTGTGCTCTTCAAATTTTTATACACGGGACTGCACATGCCAGAGAGATGCCGGTGAGGGGTGCTCCTTTCCTGCAAAGACAGTGCGAAACAGGTCGCCCCTGTCACAATCAGTCACCGTACGTCATCGCTTGCCGCTGGCCGTGGTTCCTCACGTGCCGTTCGTCTTCGGGCGTGCACGCAAACAATACACTGAAACAAGGG